>JASDQU010308792.1:32714-48518 GCA_032191745.1 Picea mariana
TTCCTTTTCAACTTTCAACAAGGCAGATTATTAATTTATCACCTATTTTTAGAGAAATCAAATGCTTGAAAAATGAGTGTCGAGCTTTTATTTAGCCTCATCTCATGTTCAACAAGATCTATTCTACAAAAGGACAAGAACAATAGACCACATGCCTTCATCCTTATGGGACCTGAAATTAACCCTGTCAAACTCTGAACCCCGTCATTGGGCTATGGAGTCATAACGCCTAAAAACTAAACCATACTGGATGTCAAAATGAGAACCAAACTACTGAACTAAAATAAAATGTTGAACTAGAAAGATGAAATGAAATGTTGCTTTGGAAAACTTGGTTATATACATTGGCCCTACACTAATCAGGTGAAATTCCATTGATCAAGTAATATGGAATTTCCAATGGAGCAATGCAACTTGTGGATTTATTAACATACCTTGTTTTATGTTGGATGAACGAATGAAAAAATAATATTTTTTTGCAGAAAAGAATGAATAGGTAGCTTGCACTTACTATTGAAGTTTGGTTGCACACAAAACGCTGCAAAATTTTGGACCTCTTGAAGAATATACTCCAACCAAACAACCACTGTATCATGAAAAGATAAATAATTTTTAGATTCAACCGATACCTCTTCATGTTGGCCAAATTGCATGAAATGCCTTTGCATACTTTCTCCACTATTGATCTTTTCTTTTTCTGGCTCCAGAATATCATATTGAGGCTCACTAGTCTATTGCTTGATAGTTGCTAAGAAATAAGAAGAGACCAACTTCTCCAGTAGCCCCTCCTTATCTCCTTCATCACCTTTCCAATAATATTCTTCATCGTTTTCATACACAGGATAATTTATTTTATAGTGCAACTGATAATTTTCTTGTTGAAGTGAACTCTCTGAAGAAAAAGAAATAATTTGTTTCTTATCAACTTCAAGATTGCATTCATCATAGTTATCAAAAAAAGGAGAACTATTATATGTTTCCATGCATGTTGGGAAAGAAATATTCTCTTCTTTATCATCTGGATACTCATCATAAATAGGCTGATTATATAAAATTTATGAACGTGGACTTTCAAAAACTTCCATTTCTTGATGATCTAGTAATGATGAATAAATAATAGTAGCTTGATCAAAACAAGAATTTAGAACAGTAATTTGATCATGACAATAATTACTATGAACATTTGGTACAATGACAAATGCACTTAGAGTATCGTTTCTATTGTCAGTATCATTACTAAAATCATCTTCTCCAAGAGATGATTGCTTATGGTATTCAATAAGCCATTGGCCTTCAAAAGGATCTAGATCAACAGAAGATTCCTCATCATGTCTTTGATCTACTTGAAAGAATGGAGGTTCTGCAAAGATTTATTCATTTGCAATCATGTCGTCTTGGTTCTTACTATTGCAAGAAACCTCTTCTAGATTTACTTCAAAGTATTTTTTATATAGTTGACTATAATTGTTGTCATGTTCTGATTTTTCATTAGAAAATTGATTATCTTTACAATCTTGTTCTACGAAATCTAAATTGAAACAGTATTCAAAAAGAAAATCAACTGGATAGATCCTCCTACAATACTTATGGAAGGAAGCATGAAATTATTTTAACATTAAGATGTTGAAAGGAGGAAGAGACTTGTACCAATGACAAGCATATCCTCCCAGACTGAAAATGAATAGTTTCATCAAAACATCTTCATGATGAATATCTAGTTGATCCATAAGCTTATGAACCTCGAACAAGTGTTGTGCAGGATTATCATTTTTATCCTCTCTAAAATTAGGAATATAATATCCTCATTCTTTAATATCAGGAATGACGTTTAGAAAACCAAAAACATTTGTAAAGTCCAAAGGAGAAAACCTCGCATCAATCCGAGCAGCGAAAGAACCTGACATTTTGAAACCAGTGGAGTTGTCAGTGAATCATGTGGAGTCTTCGAACCAAGGAGTCTTCAGGTGAATGATCAGAGCCATTTGAATGTCTATCCCTTGTTCACCATCAAGGAATAGATCTAATCTTTTCCATACCCCAGCGAAGATATAGACCTTCAAAATCGTCCCCGACAGCAGCGCCAAAAAGATGTTGTTTTTGAGATTGATTCTAGGCTCAAAGAATAATGTCTAGCATCAAAGATTTTAAATCAAATGTTTTGTAAGTGCTTTCTTCTACCTTTTGTTTTCTGAGAAATAATCTTTAAATGAAATTAATAATAAGAAAATACATAGGTTGTATTTCATTATCTAAGTCGCAATTACAATGTCAAATGATGTAGAAACGATTTACAAAACTGTTAAAACAAAGTCAGGTGTCAATTAAAAATAAGTCTCACCTTGTTTGCAGTAGAAGAAAAGTAGAAGATGCACCCTTGAAAAGGAGATAAAGATGCAATAATTCACATAGATCACAGGTCTTGTTTTACTTATAGTAATAAAAGAGGTAAATTTGTTACTGAATGAATTGTTGATATATTATGATCACAGTAGATGTAGTACTAAATTGCACTCATTCACTCTTCAAGAACTATAGAAAAAAATTCATAGAGATGGAAACATAGAGGAAACACATAACTCAAATTGAACGAAATTTTGAATCTTTGTCTGTCTGCACTTGTATTAATATTAAAAAAAAAATCTCTTTTACATTCGGCAAGAAGCAGCTTGGAATAGATCTAAAATCTATCTATTTATACAAAAATTGTCTCAACTAAAAACAATTGGACTTCCTACAATATAATACCATCCAAATGAAATAACAACATGCAGATATTGTTGAGTTATGATTTGATGTGTTGGCACTTCATCTATCTCTTCATTTTCTCGCAGATACACTCATTTTCCTTTGTTCTTTGAATTGGGTACACATATCCACTAAGATCACCACAATCATTGGCTTACTGTCTTTGCCATCTGATTTTGTTTCCATCTATCCCTTCAAATCCGTTTACTGGGATAAAGAATTGTAGTTGAATATATGGGGGTGGTAATTGGACAGGTAGCTCAGCATTGGCTCGTTATGGGATGGCTAATAGTTACAGGGAAGAGTAATCATTCACGAATAGCATGACGTGGGGATAAGTGTCCAATAAGGAGGTGAGATGAGTGGATGTGAGGATGTAGGTGGTAGGGATACATGGGGTAAGTGACATATGGTGAGTGTGATAGACTAGAGGGTGAAAGATAGAGTCGGTGGAGGGAAGGTGTTGAGACCTTTTATACTTTTCTATTTTGTGGGGGTGTGAGCAAGTGGTTTTGAGGTAACTCACCTTTCACCCCACAATGCACCTAGTGATGCCACATACCCCCGAGAGAAAACCATGGTTTAAATTGCGGGACCACCCTTCGAAATTAACCCCTGCACAACTTTGCCCCCCCGCAATCATTCTCGGCCGCTGATCTCCATGGTCCATTACAACATGACTGTCAATCGTGCAAAGTGAGATAACCTCCCAAAGGTTAATTCGAGGTCATAGCTCTCAGTCACATGTAGAGAATACATAGTGAACTTCATGCAATTTCCTATCCATCGATCCAAGCAAGGGACACGTGTTAGATGATCCCCGTATTTGGTGACCTCGTATTTTGAGAGGAAGAAAACAGTGTTGAGTAAAGAATTCCTGAAGTTATGAAGCCCGAAGTTCATCTATATCATTGATCGAAGTGGACGTGTGGTTGGAGATCCTTCACTCCTGAAGGTTTGTGATTTATGCATCTCAGAACGCCCTAAGCCTAGAGTCTCGAAGTAAATATCATTCGTCTAAATCAAAAGGACATGCGGCGTTGGATATCTTACTTCATAAACTTATCACTTCGGGGGTTTGTGTTGTTGTGCATCTCGAAACACCTGAAGCCTAGAATCCCGAAGTAAATCTTAGCTGTATAAATCAAAAGGACACACGGTGCCAGATCTCTCACTTCGGATACTTAACACTCTAGAAGGTTTTTGCTATTCTTCATCTCAGAACACCTAAATCTTAGAGTCCCAAAGTAAATCTCAATCGTCCAAATCAAAAGGACACGCGACACCAAATCTCTCACTTCATAAACTTATCACTCTGGAAGGTTTGCGATGTTATGCACATCAAAACGCCTGAAGCTCGGAGTTCCGAAGGAACTCTCAACCGTCCAAATCAAATGGACATGTGGCACCAAATCTCTCACTTCAGGGATTTATCACTTAGGGTGTTTGTGCTATACATATTATTTCTCCCATTTTTGTCTATTTATCCCTTCTCTGCCATATTTGATCCCTTTCTTAGTTTATCTGGCTTCCAAACTGGTTTAGCATTCTGCTAGATTATAAAATCTTGTCTATTGAGCTTCCTTGAAACTTTTCATGGCACCATAATCCTTAAGGAAATAATATTATCCTACATGTAAAAAGAGAAGTCTTTAAGCTATTCACTAAATGAAAAATTGTTAATTGTAAATGGTAAAATGATTTTGAAAGTCGAAGAGATTTATAAAATCTATCGGTCTTCATATAGATCTATTTTTAGAGAGATTATTAAAAAATCTGATGGAATTTATCACCTGGAAAATCACAATAATTACTCAAATCGTTAAATTTAGCCAATCATAAACATAATTAACAATTCGATAGTTCGAGGTTCGGAGGTTTTGAATGTAAGAGGGATGAAATCTCCCGAAGGTTGAATTCACATTGAAGTTAATCTCTTATTAAGAACTTTTATGTTTCAGTTAATCATGTTTTAAACATTGAGTTAGCCTTAAGTACTTTTTTTGTTCGATGTTTGGGAGTTTTGGATGTAGCATGATAGAAATCCTTCGAAGGCCGAATTCCCAGAATAATTCTCCAAGTTTTTTTCTTTTTTGGGTAAAACTTTATTTCTAAGAGGAAAAATCAAAATTTCAAAAGATCAAAATTATGCATGTTCCAACATCAACCAAGTGGTCAATAAGATCCTTTTTCAAATTGGGATTTTGAGCATTCCACTGTGTGTGAATGGTGGGACCAAAAATATCTAATTCCTTGTCATTCATATGCTTACAAAAGATGTTTCCCGCAAAAAAATATGATCATTAATTGAAAATAATCGTAGATGTGTATGTTTAATTAGATAATGGGAAATAATTAAGACATTCATAAATACCTAGGATTTTTTGTATCTTGATTGGAATAATGTTCTCATCCACCAAAAAGATAAATGGAAGTGTTCCCTTGTTGGTAGCATGTGATGGTCCAGGAAAGCAATTTCTAGAATCACCAATTGCCTCACCTTCACCATCAAGTGCTTGGTCTAGCGTGCACTATGTCGAGGGTGTGTCATGGACCCCATAAGTTTCATTTGTCTCAGTCACAGGGTTTTCAGCCACATGTGGAGAGACAAAGAGCCTCTTGGGTATGTGGCTTATGGTAGGATGTCGCGGTGTTTGAGCATCGCTAGTACCAACACCATCCTCTAAAGAAAACAAGATACTAAAGTTTTTTTAATAAATCCTATAAAAAGAAAACAAATTTTATCCATATCATATAAAAGTAGTGAAATAAAATTCATAAATGAACATGTTTGATAAATAACCTTTTTAAAAGATGGCGCTTACCACAGATCGTTTTGTTTCCTCCATCAAAGCTTGACATTTTTCTGTGTTCTCCTCTGTTGGTTCACCCAAACACAATTCACTAAGTTCAATGTTTTTTTTTTCTCACAGTCCTTTTAATTTTCTTAATCAGGTTCAATTCAATTATATTGTCATTGTTTCCCACATTGTCAAGAATTACATTAGGTGTCGACAACTACATATATCAACAAAAAAAACAAGTTAATTCAATTATAAAACAATAATAAAATTCACTTTAAATGGAAATGGATATTGTTAGTCGTTTACCTACTTCGAGGCTCGTGTCTTTCCACGATCATCCTTCCAAAATACAAGAAGTATGGCATATTAAAAGGTTACCTTATAATATGAGAAGCATGAGATATTAAAATGAATGTTAAAGATAAAAAAGTAAGAATCATTAAATAGAGGTTGGTTGAAGTTATGGTGTCAACATCCATCTTATACAATGGATCAACATCCATTTTCATTCATCTCCCTATGAACACCATTCATATGTGAATAATTTTTCTAAATACATAACTCTACTGTAAATGCAAAACAAAAAAACATAAAGGGAAAAATGCTTAAAAATGCATCAAACCGAGGCATGATGAAAAATGCACACCCAAGTCATAACACACCATTAATTTGAGTGATTAAGGTTTCTAAGGGTGTCTTAGAATATTTTACACATGTCTACATATTTAGTGTTGTGTTTGCGAACATAAAAGTGATTGTTGTGTAAAAGAGGCAAAATCTACCTTGTAAATTGAGAGACCAAATCAGTAGAAAGTGCCCTAATGGAAATGCAAGTCACTTCTATATTGTTCCAAATTTAGTGATGTAAGTGTTTGGGTGAAGTTAATAACATTATGAATCTATCTATATTATCTAGAGTGCATTTTGAAATGAAAAAAGACTTCTACCTAAAACCCAAATTCAATACCTTTTATAAAATGGAGGGTAAAACTAGATTATTATAAATTGCACACCTAGGAATCATATGACCTCCAAATTGAGTGATAAAATTTGCAGAGTTTCCATTTTATCATTTTACATATATTCATACTTCAGTTGTGCATTTTGAAACCAAAAACCCTCTATTGTGCATAAAGGTTAAAAACTTCTTTGTAAATGCAAAAAAATGCATAAAGGGAAAAATGCTTAAAAATGCATGAAACCAGGGCATATGAAAATGAAAACCTAGGTCTTAACACACCTGCAATTACCATATGTATCAGGAATTTGGAATTTAAAGGGGATGGATGGATGGATTCAAAATAACAATAGAATAAAACATACAAGGTATTCCTATTATAGCTTCATAAAACACTTCGGACAAATCCATCCTTAATACATTCAATGATAACATAATATTTATGCATTCATTCAATCATATCAAACATACAAGGGAAAGAAATTGGTCATTTATTATGAACTCAATTTCAATCACATGAAAAACACCATACATTCACAATGAATGTGATGCTAATTCTTGCATAAGGATTATGTTAATGAGCAAATCAGATCTACAACCTCTGAAGAATAGGTATGAATTTACTTGGAGTTTACAATGGAGTACAATACAAAAATACAGATTGATACAACCATGGTGAATGAATCTCTACAGTCCCTATGTCCTCTTCTCATAATTTTTCTCTTCCTTTGTGAGCTATGTTGATCTGGAAAACTTGAGAACAAGTTACACTTTGATTCCAAAAATTGTTGCCCCATCAATAATGCACCTTGTTTCTCCTTTGCAGATACAATTGTACACAAAAAAAACTTCTTGAAACGTATTACTTCTTATTTAATCTTGAAAGGTTTTTACCTTGGTAAAAATCAATGTACATGAAAAATTACTCAGTAAAATATTCCCTTAGGGAGCTAGGCAGGTGCCACTTGATTCGCCTTGTCTTCCCAATGGTAATTTAGCAAATTGACATGTTATTTTCCAATATTTTCCCATCATATAGTTATGATCATTCAAGTTTATTACTGTCTCATCCAAATTGATGTATTTCTCATAAAATGGCAGAGGTAATTTCCATAAAATCATTTTTCAGATTGTGCAACAACTCAAAATCCACTGCCAACAATTCTACTACATCTTGCCCCTTCAAAGTGCCATCAATCTTTTCAAACTTGTTGTCACTATTTATCCTATCTTCTAATAGGTTTTGATAATTTTTCATTGGATATAAATCCCCATTTACATTCCACAACAATGACAATCCATGCTTGATGACATCGCTGAACATCTTCTTAAAAGTAGAGATTTCCCTCATAAGCTCATGACACTTTGTTTTTTCATTTTGCAACAATATCCTTTTTGTAATGACTCTTTTAGCATCCATTACAATGTTAATTTTGTTATTGACTTGAAAATCCTTCAATTCCTCTTTAGTTGTGATATTCAAGAACTTGATTATATCAACTACCAAATCATGTTTATTCTCCAACTCATTTGTTGTTCCTTTTATGTCTTTGAAGACTACGTTGATTAGATCAAGGTCATCCTGCACCATGGTAAAATAAGACCAATTCTTAAAAATTGTGTTAGATATATCGTCCTAAATGATATGCTTAGCTCCTTTCATGGCTGGTCTCTCTTTCACCCTTTCCTTCATTTTATTTTCTTCATTCTCAGCTTCCTCTTTAGCAGCATTGATTTGTGCCAAACATAATTCTCTGCTATTCACCTAATCTTCTAGTTCTGCTACCTTGGCATCTCTTTGTTTGAGTTGGTTTGTCATGGTGTCTAACTCGAATCTCCTTCACACTCAAATCATCCATGAATTTTGATAAGCCCTATGTTAGGTCTTGTTGGCATGTTTGCAGGCAGAGTGTGCTTGTCATTGATGGCAAGAACATCAGTGACAATGGTATGTTTACAGGAAAGAACAACAGCAACAATGGCATGTTTACAGACAGAATGTTCTTGTCATTGATGGCAAGAACAATGGCGAGGATGGAATATTAGCAGCAATGATGGAAAAAAGGAAAGCAATAATGATGGTAAACAGGAAAGAAAGGATGGTAGCATTAGGAATTGCTTTCTACAAGCTCAGGAGGAATAGCGCAGAGTTGCATGTAGAGTGCAAGTGTGTGCCAGGGCTGAGGTTAAATTCATTTCTAAAGATCACGAGAGATAACATTCTTAGAAACGCAGACGAGGTCCAAGAGACGGACTCGCAGGAGGAGAAAAGTTTGAGATCCTTGAACACTTAGAAAACCTTCTAAGTCAGAGAGATCAGAAAATCAGGAGGAGGAGCAACAACGACCGTTGGATCACTTTTAAGTGGAAGCATAGGATAAGAAAAGATGGAGAGTTTTTGGATTTAATCCAAGTCAAATATGCATCACATATAAATCACAACCATTGATTTAGGAAGGTTAGATCTTATCCGCAGAACTTGAGAGGATAGATCTGAACCGTCAATTTAGGATCACCATTAAGATCATGAGATTGAAGGTTCAATCACATTGTGGGGATTGAAGGTGTGCGGACTTTAATAAGTTAAGGGCAAGCCACAATCAAAACCATGGTTTTGGAGAAAGGACACATGGAGGCTCGAGGTAAATTGCAGGGAGAAAAGTAGTTTGATTTCAAGCCACCTTTGGACGTGCTCGCAATCTCATGGTCACATGAGATCATCGCCCAAGGTCATATCGAGAACAGAGCTAGTGACACAAGAATGAGTTCAAAAATCGAGAAATGGAAGAAAGGAGGTGATCCAACTTTTGACATCATGAAACACGAAGAGGATATCTCAACCGTTGGATCACAGAGAGATATGGACCATTGATCTGACGCAATTGCAATTTTATAAATCACAAGAAGGGAGGTGAGCCAACTTCCAACATCGTGAAATGTAAAATCTCGATTTGCGAAGAGGAGATGGACCATTGGATCGAAGAATGTCGTGGACCATTGATCTAATGAAAGCGCAAGTTTGGGAATTGGAATAAGGGAGGTGAGACAACCTCCAACATCATGATTCATGAAATCTCAAAGCATGCAGAAGAGATCTAGGTCATCAGATCACTGAGGATCATGGACCGTTGATCAGGCATGACGAATTTCACGAGTTCACGAAACGTGAAGCACATTTTTGGTTTGCGTATGGTCACAGCCATTGGTCACATCAGCGGAAGAGAAGGGAAGGAGCTAGAATTGTTAGGCACCACTTCAGATTTCAGGAGTTGGGAGAATCAAGGAAAATCACAGCAGAATATCAGATGCGTGAAGTCACGAAGTGCTTAGATGTTAGGTATGTGGTTACATCAGTGAAGGTTNTCATCTTGGTTGATGAGTGGTCACCATCATGGTCACATGAAAGGACGGGGATTAGCTAGAGAATCTAGCACCACTGTGAAGTTTTCTCAAGAAGGGAAAAGGCACCAAAGGGATGAGTGAACATTGGAACACCCAAGTATCCAAAGAACGTTAAAATAGCTACCCAATGTTCTGAAGAAGAAAAATTGAAGTTCACTAAGTTGCTTGGTGAATTTCAAGATGTCTTTTCTTGGTCCTATGAGGATATTCGTTGTTTTGATCCTACGGTTATACAACATGCCATTCCTATAAAGGAAGGCATAAAACCAGTTAGGCAAAAACATAGACCCATTAACCATGCACTGGAGGCAACTATTCGGAAGGATTTGGAAAAACTCTTCAACGCTGGGATAATTTTCCCTGTTAAGTATGCTGAGTGGGTTTATAATTTGGTTCCCATTCGAAAATCAAAAGGTTAGATCAAATTATGCATTGATTTTTCACATTGAATAGGGCCAGTGTTAAAGACCATTTTCCTCTCCCTAATATGGAAATGATTTTGCAGCAAGTTGCAGGGTCACAGATGATGTCCTTACTTGACGATTTTTCTAGTTATAATCAAATCAAGGTGAAAAGGGCAGATAAATTTAAAACCACCTGTATTACTCATTGGGGCACTTTTTCTTATGAATGTATGCCTTTTGTCTTATCTAATGCAGGTGTTACTTTTCAAAGATATATGCAAATAGCTTTTGACGATTTGATCGGTAAAATTATTCAAATTTATCTTGATGACTTAACTATGTATTCTAAAAATCGATCTCATCATTTTGGTCATCTTAGAAAGATTCTCATGTGATGCATAAAATTTGGAATTTCTTTAAATTCTTCTAACTCTATTTTTGGTGTTACCAAGGGTAAGATACTTGGACACATTGTCTCAGATTCAAGAATAAGAATAGATCCTGAAAGGATTGTTGCTATCCTAAATCTTACTGCTCCTACTTCCAAGAAGGAGGTTCAAGATTTTATGGGTGTTATTAACTTCATCTGTAGGTTTGTTCTTGATTTTCTGTAATGGTCAAGCCAATTCACAATCTCCTTAAGCAATAGCATTCCTTTTCTTGGACAGATGATGTCAAAAATGCTTTCGTAGGGATTAAGAAGGAAATCACTTCCGCACCAGTTTTGGCAAATCCCTATTTTGAGAAAGAATTTATGATATATACTAATGCCACAGAGGAAGCAGTTTTTGCTATCCTCCTTCAATATGATGACCAATATAATGAAAACCAATGGCTTGCATGAGTCAAATCTTGGCTGATGATGAGTTTAAATATTCTTTTATTGAAAAGCATGATTTATCTCTTGTTAAAGATGTTGAAAAATCTCTCCACTTCAACTTAGGTAAGCATACGTTGGTAAAAGTCCCTTTACAGGTTGTCAAGTTCTTACTCTCATAGACTCATCTCTCAGGAAATATTGCACATTGGCTTGCCAAGATTCAGGAGCATGATCTAAGCATCATGACTTCTAAAACTATCAAGGGACATGACGTATTCCTTCACTTAGCTCAGCATGCTGAAATGAGTGAAGAAATTGATGAACAGGATAGATCTCTATCAAAATTGTTTTACATTGACAATCAAATCCTTCCTATGTCTGAACATCCTTGGTATAAAGATTTGGTTTACTACTTGCAAAATCAAAGATGTCCAGATAACTTAGACACTCATCAAAGAAGAAGGCTCAGCCTCGAATCTTCTAGATACATCATTATAGAAGACTTCTTATTTAGAATATATGTCAATGGTATGTTACTTTGTTGTGTGAACAATGAGGAAGCACAAAAAATTTTGCAAGAGACTCATGGTTCTTCAAATTATGTTATCCATGTAGGAGGTCACTTTTCTGCTAAAACAACTGCTTTCAAAATTATCAGGAAAGGGTACTATTGGCCTTCAATATTTCATGATTCTTATAATTTTTCGAGATATTGCAAAAAGTTCCAAAAATTTGTTGGGAAAGCATGTATTTATGTTATGCCTTTACAACCTTTATCTTGAAAACCATAGACTATTTTACAAAATGGACTAAAGTTGTCTCTCTTAAACATTCGCAGGATGAGCAGGTGATTTCTTTTCTTGAAACTAATATTTTTTCCAGATTTGGACTTCCTTTGGAAATAATTACAAATAATGGTCCTGCATTTATTTCTGCTAAGCTGACCCAATTTTTAGCTAAGTTGGGGGTTAAAAATTTTACCTCATCAACTTATTATCCCCAAGGTAATGGGCAAGCCGAGTCTACCAACAAGAATCTGGTTAGAGTTATCAAGAGGCTAATTGAAGATAAGCCTCGTCAATGGCACACTCTCCTCACTTATGCCCTTTGGGTAGATCGTACTACCACCAAGGTGAGCACTGGTTTCACTCCTTTCTATCTTGTTTATGGTCAAGAAGCCATTCTGCCTACCGAGCTGAAACTTTCCTCTCTAATGTTGATGCTATAGGTCGAAGAATTAAATTCTTATGATGTTTCTCAAAGAATGAAAGCTCTTTTGGCTTTAGAGGAGCAAAGGACGTTTGCCTTGGATAATATAAAGAGAAGACAACAGACTGTTAAAAGACATTTCAACAATGTAACGACCCCATCGTTAGGACTACTAGCAAAGCTAAAGTTCAACTCTTTTTTTTTCTGAATTTAGGTAGGAAGGCTATGACAACAATAGTTGAACCACATGATTGATGATGAATGCAAGCATGCAGTCCAGGCAATAGACAACTATGACTCCCCGCATTAGCACAAGAGAAACTGGGTGAAACGGGCGTAGAGCAACAAGGGGGAAAAAATACCTGCCCGATGCAACAGGACCACGCCTACAAGCTAAGGGACAACATCCCCCTCCTGACACAATGACCTTGATGACCAAATACTAGAACCTCAAGGCACGCGAACAAAACACATGAAGGCGTTCAACCCATGCGCCAAAAGAAAACTTACAACGTTCAACAACACTCACACATAAGGCACTGACTCCATCTAAGTTATCATTCGCCACTATCCAATAGGGCGAACCATGATCCCCTCATCAGGAATCATGTTGTCCCCAGGGGATAGATGCATCAATAACCTTGGCACAATGTAACCTAACGGGACCAAGTTCTCAAGAAAACTAGTGCACTAGGAGCCAAACAACTGATAAGAATACTACACCCACACTCCTAGCAATCAGGCGACAAGATGCAAGAGAACATTGTACAAAGGAAGCGCATGTTAAAACATGACTTCGCCAACACCCTGACCATTCATCAAGTCTAAACTAGTCAATAGTTACAATTTGTTTTAGCATTGATTACCCATCTAAATTTAACAGGTCTAAATTATAAATTAGTCTTTAACTTGCAATCAGATTAACATTAAATGCAAATCAAACTCGGTGAGTCTACATTACAATTTAGTCATTAATTTCAATCTAACTAACATTAAATACAATCAATTCGGCAATTCTACATTAAAATTTAGTCATAATTTCAATCTAATTAACATCAAATATGAATCAATTCGACAATTCTACATTACAATTTAGTCATTAATTTCAACCTAATTAACATTAAATACGAATCAATTTGGCAAGTCTACTTTAATCAATACTAAAACTAATTTAGACAAGTCTAATTTAAACTAATTTAAAGACTATCTATGAAATAAGTAAAGTTGTCTAATCAATTAAAGGTTGTCTATTCAATTAGAGGTTGTTCTACTCAAGGCAGTTAATTAAAGGTTGTCTAAGAATGCTAAAAAATTTATTGTGCAATAACGCCCTCCCTTACATCTGCCAGCTATTAATTTGCTAAAAAAATGTGCACGTAGTCAGTAATGAATTCATATCTGCCCAAATTATAACTCACTGTCAATTGTAGAACCGTACCCAAAAGATGTAGGAATCACCTCCAATCAGACACACATCAAATGACCAACGCACCATAAATTTTAAGAATGCATTCAACACAGGTGAGGATTAAATGCAACACAATCCAAAAATGGGGATAACATCGCTAGGTAACAAGCAATTCGCAGTCATAACAACTAGCAATTCACCAGGTATCAATTTATTAACAAGTGGCAATTCGCCAGGTAACAATTTATGACCCAATTCATGCTATTAACTTCCAAGAAAAATTGTCACTACAAAAATGCTTATTTAACTCCAAACCCAAGCTATTAACACACCCAGGGAGAAAAACTTGCAGTCAATATGTAACACACACAGTCAGAGTCACTGGGTGAATTGTCGGCAATCAAAATAATAAAAACGCCGGCAGGGATTGTTAAAACATTTTTCCATTTGTCGAGATACCAAATATAAATGCATACAGGGATAGTTATAACGTTTTTCCATTGCCAGGATACCAAATATAAACACAGACATGGATAATTAAAATTTTTTTCCATTGCCAGGATACCAAATATAAACGCAGACAAGAATAACTAAAAACATTTTTCCATTGCCAGTTTACCAAATATAAACACAGACAAGAATAACTAAAAACGTTTTTCCATTTCCAGGATACCAAATATAAATGCAGACGGGAATAACTAAAAACGTTTTTAGTTTTGTCAGGATACCAAATAAATAAAAAAACGCAGACAGGGATAATTAAACATTTTTCCTTTTTTTTTCATTTGGCAGGGATATGGAAACTAAAGGATTGTTGGCACATATATATCCTTATCAATCAAAGAGTATCTTGTTGTCCTCCACTGTAGTTGTTGGCTTTTAAATAAATAAATAAAATCAATGTCAAGCAAATAGCATGAACACAGTCACTAGTAATGTAGGAGAAAAGAATAACTCAGCCATTTGATAACTGTCAAACTTTAAATCTATCCAATGCAACAACCAAAATAATCGTTGACTTCACAAGGGTAAATTGTTGTCAAGGTATTAAATATTACAGAGGGAGAATGCAAGCAAGATGTAAGAGAAGCACATGAAAAAATCACCTTCAAATAAATTAAATGCATAGGGAAAAATCACAATCCCAACAAAGGTAAGGGTTGTCACAAGAGAACAAACGCAAGCTAAAATCATTCTCAAATAAATTAAAGAGCAAAAGTAAAACGCAGGGAACGAAGATGAAAAAGGCATAGGGTAATCGTTCGCCAGAAGCGCAATGACCATAGTCAACAAGAACAATCAATAGGGGTAGACGACTGGCAGAAACATCCTTCACTCATCATCCTCGCACAGAAAGGCGGGGAATTAGGATCTATAGGTCTATTAACACCAAAGTGACAACCATCGATCCAGCTACTAGCAAACTGCCCAGGCGAGGACTGATGAGCTAGGGACGAGGGAGAATTATGAAGCGCAAACTCATCATAAATCAATAAAACCATAGGACGGTCACAACATACAGGGAATCGAAGGCCAAGGAAATCAATCAACAATGAGCTTAAGGCTATGGGGGAATTTCAGTCATCAATTAAAATGCTAAGTCAATCATTCTCTTTACCCAATTAAAAATACATAACTAAAAGCGTAAAGTATACTAACAATCTACCATGCAGAAATAAAGGAAGCGTACCATAGCCCAAGTTGCTCTCTCTGAGTTGATGTCTCGTGCGCTCTATGCAGCTCCCTCTTTCCGACCAATGAGACTTCACCGGTACCTCCCAACCAACACTAGGGGTACTCTTCTTCCCCCTTAGCCCCCTGAGCTGCAAAGGGGCCATGCACACTAAACCAAAGAGCAGCTACCTCCCAGATCGCCTCGCAAGGCTGAGCTACCACTCCTCATCGAGTTGGGTATCCTAAATCCCACAAGCTAAGTCAGTCAAGTCTAAAATTCTGCAGCATAACGTTACGCATCCAAAAGAGATCCATCAACCTTCTCCTCCCTCCTTTATATAAAGTTTCTAAGTCATTTACTTTCCCAAATTCCCCTTTAA
>JASDQU010308792.1:63443-74887 GCA_032191745.1 Picea mariana
AAATACACATCAACTATGACTCATCATGATGTACCAACATCATCAAGTATACACCTCATGTATGTGCCAACTCATCAACTACTTGTCTCAACCATGTACCTCAACCATACACCAAGTACATATACCAATATAACCATCAAAATTTTATTAGCAATACATCACACTATCCATAACCAAATACCATAAACCCTTACATAAAACCATGTGCCACAACCTCACTGTTATGTAGCCTCAAGCTAAACCAACAACTTCAGCAACACATCACAACCAAAAGACCAATACCCATATGCCAAATACCAACAAAAAAATACCAATTGTATCCCCCAACAAATCTGATATATGTAGCAATACTGAACATCCAATACTATCTCAAAATCTAAACCATAGCTCACAAAACATACCTCAAACAAGATGTTCCATATCTCTCATAAATAGACCCCAACAATGTTGTTGTCGCGATTTGTCTACCGCGATTTTTATGCCGCACTTTTTCTACCGCGAATTTTCTGTTGTAATTTTTCTGCCACACTTTTTCTTCCGCACATTTTCTACCGCAATTTTTCTGCCACACTTTTTCTGTCGCACTTTTTCTACCGTAGTTTTCCTGCTACACTTCTTCTATCGCACTTTTCCTGCCGCACTTTTTCTGCTGCAATTTTTCTCTATCAATAATACCTTCCCAAATAACCTTTCTTAAAAATAGATATTCAATGATATTCAGGTGTCATTAAATGAGATAGCCTTGCCTCTTATTTATACTTTCATGTAGCATCCCAATTTTCTTATTTTAGAGATTTCTTCATTAACTTTATTGTTTAAATAATTTCCTTTGCAAACACTTTGACTTTTTGGAGATTCTAGATGACTCGTGAGGGTTCTCCAACTTCACATGGCCATAACTCTCTAACCAGGAGGAGTTATGTGACGTTCCACATACCATCAGAAATGGCATGACATGTAATATCCATCTAGAATAGTCTTACCTACAAATATATCAAAACTCATACCATTATCCATCAAACAAACTTGGGTCCATTACCCAAACCTTTGTGCTATCGGAATTTTCTACCGGAATTTATTCAAGGGTTGACATCAATGACAACCAACCCAATTAATCAACAATATCCCCCTTTGGCATTGATGGAAACACTCTGATGCAATATTGAAGTCATGTCATGAAATACTAAAGGCATATCACTCATGCTCCCCCTGTGACCATCGCTCCCCCTGGAACCATGCCTCTATGCTCTGCATCTGATAAATTTATCCCCCTTTGTCATCAATGGAAAAGGTATCTTTCCATCTCGGGTCGCTCCCCCTAACTGAATTGTCCTCTTTATGGTACTTCCTTGTGTAGATCTAAGACATATAAGATAATCATTCAAAAGAATTCATTTTGGAATAGAAATTACTCCAAGTCTCTGGAAAAGATACTCAAATGCTTCTCTTGGAAGGGGTTTTGTAAATATGTTTATCACTTGTTCTATTGTGCCCACATATTCAACTCCAATGTTATTCTCTACAAACTGTTCCCATAGAAAGTGATACTTGATTGAAATGTGCTTCGTCTTGGAGTGCATCATCGGGTTCTTTGATATATTGATGGTGCTTGTATTGTAACAATATATTGGAATGGGCTCATCATACTCAACCTGTATATCTGTCAGAGTTTGTTTCATCCATAGGACCTGAGTACAACATGATGTTGTTGCAATATATTGTACCTCGGATGTAGATAAGGATATTGATGATTGTTTCTTGCTTAACCATGATACTAAACACTCACCCAAGTAGAACATTGCTCCACTGGTTCTTTGTCGGTCATCAATGCAACCTACCCAATCTGCATCTGTGTAGGCAATATGTGATAGATCCTTTCCTTTTGGATACATTAATCCAAACTCTTATGTTCCTTTGAGATATTTGAAAATCCTCTTCATTGCTAATACATGTGATTCCTTTGGTGCTGCTTGAAATCATGTCACCTGTCAATTGTTTGGATTACATCTGGTCTAGATGTTGTCACATATAGTAAGCTATCAATCATTGACATGTATTTCCTCTGGTATGTAGAATTTGAATCATCATCTTTGGTCAACTTGCAACTGGTTTGCATAGGAGTGGTAATTGGTTTGCAATCTTCCATTCTAAACCTCTTTAGCATTTCTTTGATATACTTAGTTTGAGAAATAAAAATTCCTTGGTTGCTTTGACGTATCTGAAGACCCAGAAAGAAGGATATTTCTCCAAGCAATGACATTTCAAATTCATTCTCCATATCCTTTGCAAATTTTTGGCTTAACCTGTCATCAGTACTTCCAAAAATAATATCATCAACACAAAATTCAATTAATAAAATACTATCTTGATTTACCTTGATGTAGAGGTTGTTGTGTGCACTTCCTTTTCTGAACCCTGCCTGTTGTAGATATTCATCCAGTCTAGAGTACCATGCTCTAGGAACCTATTTTACACCATACAATTCCTTCTTCAATTTACACACATAATATGCGTTCTCTGACAACTGGAATCCTTCTGGTTATTCAATGTAGACTTCTTCTTCAAGTTCCTCATTCAGAAAAGATGATTTCACATCCATATGATACACTTTAATATTCTTGGAGCATGCATAAGCTAGGAGAAATCAGATTTCTTCCATTATGGAAACTGGAGCAAATGTCTCTTCAAAGTCAATTCCTTCAACCTGTGCCTATCCTTTACATACCAATCTAGCGTTGTTCCTTGTAACATGTCCATATTCATTTAATTTACTTATGAATAACCACTTTGTGCCAATCAAATTCTTATTCTTTGGTCTTGGAACCAATTCCCAAGTGTCGTTCTTCTCTATTTGATCAAATTCTTCATCCATGGCCTTATTCCAAAATTCATCCTTGCTGGCCTCTTCAAAACTGTTTGGTTCAATCGTAGATGAGAGTGCTAGGTGTGTTTGTTCTGGTGAACGAATTCTTCTTCTAGTCTCAACTCCTCCATCTTTTTTTTCGATAATCTGATCTGAAGGATGATTCTTCTGTACTCGTTTGCTAGGTGTCTTTGGAGGCACTTGTTGAACTTTATCTTCTACTTCTATCTGATCCTCTTCATCTTCCCATTCTACTTCTTCTTCATATTCTCCTTCTTCTTCGTAAAGTTGTTCCATTGATTCATTTTCTTCTTCCTTTAATTCTCGTCCACCTGTTTCATCAATTGTTACATTGATGCTTGTTGGCACACAGAGGCAGACCCAGGGTTCAACGCTTTGACAGCGCACCAAAAAAACCCTATCTACTAGCCCTTTCGGCAACACCTACGAAGTAGATGAAGTCTCACCCGAGATAGAGGCAGGGGTGGTTGCAGGAATCAGCTGTCTGCAACCTTAACTAGGACACGGATTGGTAATTGTAACACATTAACAAAGCACTTAGCAGTTATAGTTCATTAGTATTCACCCTTAGCTTACAGTGCAGATGATCCCTAATAACAGAGCATCACTGTATTCATCCAGATCTAATATATTCAAGCAATAAGCACTTCAATGTAGATCAGATTTAGCATCTTATTCACATCATTAGGCACTAAGATATCGTATTCATCTAAGCATTCATCATTATACTAAGAATTAACCATATAAACAATAAAATAATCATAATGCACAAAGAAACCACAACACGGGATATACGTGGTTCACCCCCAGCCTAGGGCTACATCCACCAACTCTTCTTCTCTTTTATTGTCTTTTGTCAATCTTCTACATGCACAGGGCCACGAGATCTTACTCTACATAGGATAGGAAATCTGCATGCACTTCGTTATATCCTCCTTCCTTGAGCTAGGTCACAGCACTAAGCCTTTACACAGTCTCTTACAGTCACTTGCACTTAGCTCTGCAAGTTCTCAACATAGCATGCACGAAGCATTTACAATTTTCACTTAGCACTTAGCACTTAGCAAAGTACAAAACCTCCTTCTTCTTACATCACCTAGACTTCTATTTGTACATTACAAAAAGGTCCTAAATATGGATAAACCCATGGGATGACATCCCCATACCTGTTACATAAGCCCAAAACCCAAAAATCCCTAAACAAGGGGTCGAGATCCCGTGATCTTCTCTTCGACTTGCGCTCTGCCTTCGATAGCCTATCGAAGTCCCAAAATAGGTCAAACATGATCAAGGATCCTCAAAACTTGGTCAAGGGCCAACAGGCCCCCAACACTCACCTGTGACTCGTCTCGAGTCACTCTGGTCTAGGTAGTTGTGCTTCAAAAGCCTCGAGCTTGGCTCGAGCTGCTTCAACTTGTTGTTGCACCAAAGCCTCCTTCTCAGCGAACTCTTGAATAACTACTTCGTTGACAAGTCCCTCTAAGCATTGTTCGACTATAGTGACTACTTGTTCCAGCTCTGCGCCTTGGCCTTCAATCTCCTCGAACAGTTGTCAAGCCTCATCCTGAATTAGTTGGAGCCTCTGAGTCATTGCCATGAATTTTCTTTGTAGGTGTGGACCTGTTGTTGAGAAATGTGTTGTTCCTAGAATCGCTTCATTCTTTCAACTGCTGACAGGAGATTCAACTGCACCTATACTATCACTCATTGTTCCTTTTCCTCTTGGAGCTGTGAATCCAATGCCTTTAGTTCAGGGTTTTCATTAAGTCGCTCGTAGGTTTGTGCACTTCTACTGCTAAGTTGTTTACATTCCAAAGTGAATTATTTGATCCTCTCAACTACGCTCTGGGTAGTGTCTTCTCTTTGGTCTCGCACGTCCTGTGGGGTACTTGGCATTTTTCATAGCTCTAGGTTTGTGATTCTCTATTGAAGTTGTTGGTTAGCTTCCACAAGCTACGCTACTTGATGCTCCACTGGTTCTTTCACCTTTTTCTCTAAGCATGTCACAGAGTGAAGTGCTCTGTTGACTGCTTCTTTGAATCTGATTTGTTCTGCGAGCAACTGCTCTTTCTCTTGCTTGACCTGTGCTCTCTCCTCTTCAAACTTGGTGTGGAGGTCATCCTTCTCTTGTTGCACAACTCGATGTTTCTCTACCACTTCCTCTTGTGCTTGTTTTAGGGACACTGTAATCTGTTCCTTTTCTTCTTGTGTGCACCGAAGGCAAGCTTCGGTTGCATCATCTATTCTATGGAGTTGGGTAGGCTCATCTCCCAGCTCTGGTTCTGCTGATGGCGAGGGTGCAGTGGAAACTACGTAGCTGGATTGAAGGGCCTGTTGTACCCCTCTGAGTTCTACCTCAATTCTATCATACATGGCTTCTTGTTTGGCTTCAGTGCTCTACAAGAGGTCCTACAAGGCGTCTGATATGACTGCGATGATGAAGTCGAAGTCATTGAGCATGAGTACATTCTGCAGCTTAGTCCTGGTGGCTTTGGAATTCTTCTGGGAAGTAGGTTTCGTGGGAGAAAATTTCCTTTTCTTGGAGGGGTAAATCTCATCAATAGGATCCCTAGGCAGTGTTGTTTCTCCTTGCCTTTTTTGATCTTCTTTTCCATTGGTCTCTTCTCTATCTACTTCGTCATCACCTCCTCATCTAGGTAATTGTGAAGTATTTTCTTCTAATGCACTGCTCAAGTTTTGTACCTCTTCGGTCTTCTTCCTTCTACTAGGTCTAGGTGTATCATGCTCTTCATGAGTGGCCTCCGAGTTGCCAATTAGTTTGGGATCGGATATTTCTGCGGGATTAGCAGGGATAAGGAGCTCTGCAGACCCATCCTTAGTTATCTCTTCGAGGTCCTCCTCTATGAGCTTATAGTATTACTGAAGCTCTTCTTTATGCTAGTCTACCCATGCAGTGATATAAATAAAGTGTTGATCTGTGCAGAACTTCATGAGGGATCTGAACTGGTGCAGGGTGTTTGGCATCATACGAGGAACATCCCCAATAGCTCTCTTTAACTGGAGATAGTATGTGTGGAATACTATGTTTGACTACCATTGTTTTCCCATATCGCTCGAGTACCAGAGCGTTGTGAACTTCGCAGTGAGCAGCTCGAACAGTCCAATGTCCACGAAGGTCTCACCATCCGGCATCCCCCAAGCAGTAAATGATATGAGGATTAGCAACTAGCTAAAATGGAACTCATAGCCCTGATCCTAAGCTTCGTGGCAATCCAATTCTATATGTTTGACTAGGTAGTTCGCCTAGTTCATTTGGAGTCCTTCTACACATTTTTTGGCGAGGTCAACAATGAACCCTGTGACCTATGTAAGTCTGTTCTTTCTCACCAGCTTTCCTACAATCAACTGACAGGCCAAGTGCACTGCACCATTCTGGATAGAAGCTACCTTGTAGCCTCACATCCCTTTTTCTACATCACCATATGTGTCTTTAATCCTCTACACCAGTGTGCAATCTACAGCCTTCCCTAGGTAGAAGTCTTGTGGGTCTGGTCCCTACATGCTCAATCTGGTGATCCTATGGATCAGCGTCGAATCGACTATGATGCGTCTGTCTAGCCATAGATAGCCACCATGGTAGCATGATAGCAGGATATTAACACACACATTAACCTCCTAGTGCCTTCCAAAATGTAGAATCTTCATCACATTCAAGATAGTGGACTTCGCGAGGTTCATAGTCCATGGTTGGGGAATTATTTTTGAGTTCTTCCCCTTCATCCTAGTCAAAAATCTGTGACGAGCAAGCATACTATGGTTCTTGCAGTCCCCTAGGTTGAAGTCACTGAATTTTAATGTCACGATATTGTCCTGTTGTGTTCTAACTGCATGTATCCCCTTTGGGAGGTATGCAGTAACTAGGGTGTAATCAAAGTCTCTCGGGACACTGTCACAACTCACTGCGCCAGCCAGAGGCAGAATGTAGTCGAGCAAGATAGTCAGGATTAACTTCGTGTTTGCCAAGTCATCTCAATGCTTGGTTCTTTTCTCGCTTACAGTTCGGGATGGTCCAAATCCGTCAGCAGTCAACGGAGAGGCTTGCACTCCTCTCGTCGAGGATGCTTGAATTTCTGTGGACATTACTTTTTCGGCCATGAAATTGATTGGAACTTCTTCTACGAACTTCTCTATGGCGTTGAGCTCATATAACATGCACGCTCAGATTGGATAACTCAAGTGGATGAATGAGTGCTCAAAGCAATAGAATTGGTGTCGATCTCAATAAACACAATGCGGTAGCAATGAGTTGGCTTGGATACAATTTGCAAAAGTGTTTTTGGTGCAACAATCGACGGAATAAGTAGACAGTGATGTAACGGATCTCTCCAATGGATGAGAGGCCTTCATTAATGTAGTTTTGTCCATTGTGGTGCAGTCCCAATGGTCTGATGGTGAGTTTTCTAGTCATAATTGTTGTTCTAACCGTTCGGGGTCATCGGTCTAATGGTCATAATGCCTTCAACGGTTATATTTCTTTGCCATGGCAAAGTGCCATGTTGTGTTATTCTGATATCCAAACGAAGTTCCGGTTTTGCAAAACTTCCTTCTGTGAAGTCCCCTCTGGAACCTTCTGCAACTTTTCTATCTTTTCTCTCTTCTTACTAATATTTCTAGCCTTCTTCCCTGTGATTGTCGTCTCAGTATTCCTCTTTCCATTCTGATTCTTATCTCCCTTTGGCATAGTAACTTCGCGTTGTTGAGATTCTTTCATAGGATTAGAGAGTAATGTGTCTTCTTTGTCTGGGGTAGCTGCTCCACTCTTCTATGAGTCCTCTTATGTTCTTTCAACTTCAACATCCAAGTTTTTGGTTCTAAACAGCTTCGATTTGTTCTCATGTCCTTCAATCAAGTGTGTTATCCTCCTAGTCATGTAATCTTTTAATTATTGTTTCTTATGTTCTAGGGCTTCCTCTTCTTTTCTTTTGGTCTGATCCTTCTTAATCCAAGTTTTTTCTAGTAACATAGCAAATGGGGTGCTTCTCTCAATAAATTTAACAACATCAAAATATTCCTCTGTCGAAGTTCCATGAGCACTCATAGATATTTGGGTGAGTCTTCCACATAGGGTTATCAGATTTCCTCTAAATAATCTTATTCCTCCCAATGAAGGAATCATAGCAGGCTTTCCTAAAATTTCCCAGGTTCTTTCTGTGATGATATTCACCTGTGTTTCTTCATCCAAAACATAGTCAATGTCGAAGTCTCCTATTCTTGTTTCTATGTACTCTTTTCCTTTGAAGATCTCTGATAAGTTGATATTTGTGTGATAATCTAGGGTTTCTTTCATTTGTAGTAATACATTCTCTTATTCTTTATGGGTTTATGTTATGGTATCAGTTTCTTAACCTTCCTTAGGGTTTTCTTATCTCATATTCATTCTTTCAAGCTTAGTAATCATTCTAGGGCAATCCAAAACTTTATGGTCCATAGATTTACAACAAAGACAACTAGGTCCTCTACCAGGGAATTCATTAGGAATATGTCCTGGTCTTCTACAACTATAACAAAGGGATAATTCTCTTTTTCTTTGAAATGATCCCCAACCTTTCCTATATTGTGCACTATGATCAGAGTAGCTAACCTGCAAAAAAATATTTCTAGGATCCTGCATCCATTTGTTAGTCCAAACATTCTTTCTATGCATAGGGATAACATATATTTCACTATTCTTATCAGATCTACTCATATCAAATCTTATTTCTTCTAGTTGTGCTCTAGTCTTCAGGCTAGGACAAAATTTATCAAACATACCTAGATCCATACTTTTGAAACAAAAATTTCCACTTATCTTACCTTTTCAATCAAAACTTTTCACTGTTCTTACCTTTATCAGAGCACAAAGCTTCAATATATTACCTCTTTTCTTCAGATCTGACTCCTCTTCTTAGCGCATAGATTTACACATCAAGTAGAATATTGTGCACTAGGGAAACAGATCTACGCTCAAAGCTTTCCCTTTTCTTCAGTTCCCAACAATCACAGTTTCAGGTCCTAGAAACAAAACCATTTGTTGGCACACATGGGCAGACCCAAGGTTCAACGCTTCAATGGCGCACCAACAAAACCCTAACTACCAGCCCTTTCGGCAACACCTGTGAAGTAGATGAAGTCTCACCCGAGGTAGAGGTAGGGGTGGTTGCAGGACTCGGATGTCTGCAACCTTAGCTGGGATACAGATGTATGATTGTAACACCTTAACAGAGCACTTAGAAGTTATAGTTCATTAGTATTCAGCATTAGCTTATAGCGCAAATAAGCCCTAATAATAGAGCATCGCAGTATTCATCTAAATCTAATATATTCAATTAATAAGCACATCAATGTAGATCAGATCTAGCATCTTATTCACATCATTAGGCACTAAGCTATCATATTTATCTAAGCATTCATCATTGTACTAATAATTAACCATATAAACAATAAAACAACCATAATGCACAAAGAAACCACAACACAGGATATATGTGGTTCACCCCCAACCTGGGGCTACATCCACCAACTCTTCTTCTCTTTTATTGTCTTCTGTCAATCTTCTACATGCACAGAGCCACAAGATCTTACTCTGCATGGGATAGGAGATCTGCGTGCACTTCGCTAGATCCTCCTTCCTTGAGCTAGGTCACAACACCGATCCTTTACACAATCTCTTACAATCACTTGCACTTAGCTTTGCAAGTTCTCAACATAACATGCACGAAGCATTTACAATTTTCACTTAACACTTAGCACTTAGCAAAGTACAAAACCTCCTCCTTCTTACATTGCCTAGAATTCTATTTATACATTACAAAAAGGGCCTAAACATGGGTAAACCCATGGGCCAACATCCCCATACCCATTACATAAGCCTAAAACCCAAAAATCCCTAAACAAAGGCCAAGATCCCACGATCTCCACTTTAACTTGCGCTCCACCTTCGACAGCCTGTCGAAGTCCTAAAATAGGTCAAACATGATCAAGCATCCTCAAAACTTGGTCAAGATCCAACAATGCTTTCCACAACTTTGTTCAACCTCAAATTGTAACACTTGTATGCTTTCCTTGTACTTGAGTAACCAACAAGTACTCCTTTATCCACATGAGAGTCAAACATTACCATTCTGCCATCTTCTCTTTTGATGTAGCATTTGCTTCCAAATACTCTGAAGTGGTTCACATTTGCTGGTCTTCCTTTCCATATGTCGTAGGGAGTTTTTTCAGTGGTGTTTCTGAGAATTAATCTGTTTTGAATGTGAACCGATGTATGCACTGCGTGTGTCCAAAAGAGATCTGTCAATTTGGAATTCATTAACATTATTCAAGATATTTCTTGTACTGTCATGTTCTTTCTTTCAAAAACTCCATTCTGTTGAGGTGTCCTAGGAATGAAGAATTGTCTTTTTATTCCATGTTTGTTGCAGTAGTCCGTAAATTCCTTTGAAGTGAACTCTCCTCCATTATCAAATCTCAAACATTTGATTTTTGAATCCATTTCATTTTCGACCATTTCCTTGTAGACCTTGAAGTTTGCAAAAGATTTTGACTTATTCATGAGAAAGAAAACTGAAGTCATTCTTGTATAATCATCAACTAATAACATAAAGTATTTATCACATTTTAAACCCTTTGTTGTAGTTTGTCCAACTAGATCAGTATGCATCCCCCCGGGGGGCATCTCAATTGGAAAGTGTCATGATATGAAGTGATATGAAGTTCCATGAGGTTTTGAGTTCAAATCCCCCCGACTTATCCTATGTGTCATGTATGGGGCATCATAAGCACACCTGGAGGTTATAGTGGTAGCAGCTGGATAAAACGACCACGTGTAACGCGAGTACGTGCCCAACTAGTTGTTGATTCCGCTAGACATTCAAAAAAAAAAAAAAACTAGATCTCATCTCAAGATGCACAATTTCCAGTGGTCTTGTCGTTGAATATTCTTTTGATTTAAACCTGGTCTTTGTTTGTTTTCCTTGTTGACAATGCTTGCATAAATTGTTTGGTGGTTTCGTAATCTGGGGCATTTCTCTAACTACTTCCTTTTTGTTGACTTTGACATGGTTATCAAAGTGTATGTGACCCATTCTTCTGTGCCATAGCCAACTTTCAACTTCCTTTCCTAGACAACACTTTTCATTTCCTATTTCACTAAGTACATATATGTTGCTTGAAGTTCTTGCAGTTGTTGCAATTAATTTTCCTTAACCTTCTTTTCTTATCTCTCACTTTTGTGAATCAAAAGTAACTTTATGACCTTGGTCACACATTGGACTTACACTTAGAAGATTATGTTTCATATCTTCAACTAGTAGAATATTTTTTGCCTTGGTATTCTTGTTTCCAATTCTGACTGTGCCTTTTCCAATGATTTTAGTTGAATCATCATTTCCGAAAGAGACTGGTCCATCTCTTTCCTTTCTTAATGTAAGAAAATTGTCTTTATCACGTGTCATGTGTTTTGAACAACCATTGTCAACATACCAACCACGTTTCTTCTACTTAGCTTGTAGAGAGAGTGTGCATTCTTCATTGCTATATTGATTTTTCTTTCTTACCCATG
>JASDQU010308792.1:74937-89805 GCA_032191745.1 Picea mariana
GTCTTACCTACAAATATATCAAAACTCATACCATTATCCATCAAACAAACTTGGGTCCATTACCCAAACCTTTGTGCTATCGGAATTTTCTACCGGAATGTATTCAAGGGTTGACATCAATGACAACCAACCCAATTAATCAACAATATCCCCCTTTGGCATTGATGGAAGCACTCTAATTCAATACTGAATTCATGTCATGCAATACTAAAGGCATATCAATCATGCTCCCCCTGTGACCATTTCTCCCCCTGGAACCATGCCTCTGTTCTCTACATCTGATAAATTTATCCCCCTTTGTCATCAATGGCAAAGGTATCTTTCCATCCTGGGTCGCTCCCCCTAACTGAATTTTCCTCTTTATGGTACTTCCTCGTGTAGATCTAATACATATAAGATAAGCATTCAAAAGAATTCATTTTGGAATAGAAATTACTCCAAGTCTCTGGCAAAGATACTCAAATGCTTCTCTTGGAAGTGGTTTTGTAAATATGTATGTCACTTGTTCTTTTGTGCCCACATATTCAACTTCGATGTTCTTTTCTGCAAATTGTTCCCGTAGAAAGTGATACTTGATTGGAATGTGCTTCGTCTTGGAGTGCATCACCGGGTTCTTTGATATATTGATGGTTCTTGTATTGTCACAATATATTGGAATGGGCTCATCATACTCAACCTGTATATCTGTCAGAGTTTGTTTCATCCATAGGACCTATGTACAACATGATGTTGTTGCAATATACTCTACCTCGGCTCTAGATAAGGACATTGATGATTGTTTCTTTCTTAACCATGATACTAAACACCCACCCAAGTAGAAAATTTCTCCACTGGTGCTTTGTCGGTCATCAATGCAACTTGCCCAATCTGCATCTTTGTAGGTAATAAGTGATAGATCCTTTCCTTTTGGATACCATAATCGAAACTCTTACGTTCCTTTGAGATATTTGAAAATCCTCTTCACTGCTAATACATGTGATTCCTTTGGTGCTACTTGAAATCATGTCACCTATCATATGTTTGCATTACATCTGGTCTAGATGTTGTCACATATAGTAAGCTATCAATCATTGACATGTATTTCCTCTGATATGTAGAATTTGAATCATCATCTTTGGTCAACTTGCAACTGGTTTGCATAGGAGTGGTAATTGGTTTGCAACCTTCCATTCCGAACCTCTTTAGCATTTATTTGATATACTTAGTTTGAGAAATAAAAATTCCTTGGTTGCTTTGACGTATCTAAAGACCCAGAAAGAAGGATAGTTCTCCAAGTAATGACATTTCAAATTCATTCTCCATATCCTTTGCAAATTTTTGGCTTAGCCTGTCATCAGTACTTCCAAAAATAATATCATCAACATAAAATTCAATTAATAAAATACTATCTTGATTTACCTTGATGTAGAGGTTGTTGTGTGCACTTCATTTTCTGAACCCTACCTATTGTAGATATTTATCTAGTCTAGAGTACCATGCTGTAGGAACCTATTTTACACCATACAAGGCCTTCTTCAATTTACACACATAATATGTGTTCTCTGACAACTGGAATCCTTCTGGTTGTTCAATGTAGACTTCTTCTTCAAGTTCCTTGTTCAGAAAAGATGATTTCACGTCCATCTGATACACTTTAATATTCTTGGAGCATGCATAAGCTAGAAGAAATCAGATTTCTTCCATTAAGGCAACTGGAGCAAATGTCTCTTCAAAGTTGATTCCTTCAACCTGTGCGTATCCTTTACATACCAATCTAGCGTTGTTCCTTGTAACATGTCCATCTTCATTTAATTTATTTCTGAATACCCACTTTGTGCCAATCAAATTCTTATTCTTTGGTCTTGGAACCAATTCCCAAGTGTCATTCTTCTCTATTTGATTAAATTCTTCATCCATGGCCTTATTCCAAAATTCATCCTTGTTGGCCTCTTCAAAACTGTTTGGTTCAATCATAAATGAGAGTGCTAGGTGTGTTTGTTCTGGTGAACGAATTCTTCTTCTAGTCTCAACTCCTCCATCTTTTTTTCCAATAATCTGATCTGAAGGATGATTCTTCTGTACTCTTTTGCTAGGTGTCTTTGGAGGCACTTGTTGAACTTTATCTTCTACTTTTGTCTGATCCTCTTCATCTTATGTTTCTACTTCTTCTTCATATTCTCCTTCTTCTTCGTAAAGTTGTTCCGTTGATTCATTTTCTTCTTCCGTTAATTCTCGTCCACCTGTTTCATCAATTGTTACATTGATGCTTGTTGGCACACAAGGGCAGACCCAGGGTTCAACACTTCAACAACGCACCAAAAAAACCATATCTACCGGCCCTTTCGGCAACACCTACGAAGCAGATGAAGTCTCACTCGAGATAGAGGCAGGGGTGGTTGCAGGACTCAGATGTCTGCAACCTTAACTGGGACATGGATAGGTGATTGTAACACACTAACAGAGCACTTAGTAGTTATAGTTCATTAGTATTCACCCTTAGCTTACAGTGCATATGATCCCTAATAACAGAGCATCACAGTATTCATCCAAATCTAATATATTCAAGCAATAAGCACATCAATGTAAATCAAATTTAGCATCTTATTCACATCATTAGGCACTAAGCTATCATATTCATCTAAGAATTCATCATTGTACTAAGCATTGACCATATAAATAATAAAACAATCATAATGCACAAAGAAACCACAACACAAGATATACGTGGTTCACCCCCAGCCTAGGGCTATGTCCACCAACTCTTCTTCTGTTTTATTGTCTTTTGTCAATATTCTACATGCATAGAGCCACGAGATCTTACTCTGCATAGGATAGGAGATCTACATGCACTTCATTATAGCCTCCTTCCTCGAGCTAGGTCACAGCACTAAGCCTTTACATAGTCTCTTACAGTCACTTCCACTTAGCTCTGCAAGTTCTCAACATAGCATGCACGAAGCATTTACAATTTTCACTTAGCACTTAGCACTTAGCAAAGTACAAAACCTCCTCCTTCTTACACCGCCTAGACTTCTATTTATACAATACAAAAAGGTCCTAAATATTGGTAAACCCATGGGACGACATCCCCACACCTGTTACATAAGCCCAAAACCTAAAAATCCCTAAACAAGGGGTCGAGATCCCGTGATATTCTCTTCGACTTACGCTCTGCCTTCGACAGCCTGTCGAAGTCCCAAAATAGGTCAAACATGATCAAGGATCCTCAAAACTTGGTCAAGGGCCAAAAATCCCCCAACACTCACCTGTGACTCGTCCCGAGTCACTTTGGTCCGGGTAGTTGTGCTTCAAAAGCCTCGAGCTTAGCCCAAGCTGCTTCAACTTGTTGTTGCGCCAAAGCCTCCTGCTCAGCGAACTCTTGAATAACTGCTTCGTTGGAAAGTCCCTCTAAGCGTTGTTCAACTATAGTGACTACTTGTTCCAGCTCTGTGCCTTGGCCTTCAATCTCCTCGAACAGTTGGCAAGCCTTATCCTGAATTGGTTGGAGCCTCTGAGTCACTGCCATGAATTTTCTTTGTATGGTGTGGACCTGCTGTTGAGCAGTGCATTGTTCCTGGGATCGCTTCATCCTTTCAAATACTGACAAGAGATTCAACTGCACCTATACTATCACTCGTTGTTGCTTTGCCTCTTGGAGATGTGAATCCAATGCCTTTAGTTCAGGGTCTTCAGTAAGTCACTCGTAGGTTTGTGCACTTCTATTGCTAAGTTGTTTACATTCCAGAGTGAATTATCTGATCCTCTCAACTACGCTTTGGGAAGTGGCTTCTCTTTGGTCTCGCACATCCTGTGGGGTACTTTGCATTGTTCATAGCTCTAGGTTTGTGATTCTCTATTGAAGCTATTGGTTAGCTTTCGCAAGCTGCGCTACTTGATGCTCCACTGGTTCTTTCACCTTTTTCTCTAAGCCTGTCACAGAGTGAAGTGCTCTGTTGACTGCTTCTTTGAATTCGAGTTGTTCTATGAGCAACTGCTCTTTCTCTTGCTTGACCTGTGCTCTCTCCTCTTTGAACTTGGTGTGGAGGTCATCCTTCTCTTGTTGCACAACTTGATGTTTCTCTACCACTTCCTCTTGTGCTTGTTTTAGGGCCACTGTATCATGTTCCTTTTCTTCTTGTGTGCATCGAAGGCGAGCTTCAGTTAAATTAGCTATTCTACGGAGTTGGGTAGGCTCATATCCCAGCTCTAGTTCTGCTGATGGTGGGGGCGCAATGGAAACTGCGTCGCTATATTGAAGGGCCTGTTGTACCCCTCTGAGTTCTGCCTCAATTCTATCATACATGGCTTCTTGTTTGGCTTTAGTGCTCTGCAAGAGGTCCTACGAGGCATCTGATACAACTGTGATGATGAAGTCGAAGTCATCAAGCATGAGTACATTCTGTAGATTAGTCTTAGTGGCTTTAGAATTCTTCTAGGAAGTAGGTTTCATGGGAGAAACCTTCATTTTCTTGGAGGGATCAATCTCATCAATAGTATCCCTAGGCGGTGTTACTTCTCCTTGCTTCTGTTGATCTTCTTTTCCATTGGTCTGTTCTCTATCTACTTCATCATCACCTCCTTGTCTAAGTAATTGTGAAGTAGTTTCTTCTAATGCACTTCTCAGGTTTTGTACCTCTTCGGTCTTCTTCCTTCTACTAGGTCCAGGTGTATCATGCTCTTCATGAGTGACCTCTGAGTTGCCAATTAGTTTGGAATCAGAAATTTCTACGGGGTCAGCGGATAAGGAGCTTTGCAGATCCGTCCTTAGTTATCTCTTCGAGGTCCTCCTCTATGAGCTTATAGTATTACTGAAGCTCTTCTTTATGCTAGTCTTCCCATGTAGCGATATAAATAAAGTGTCAATCTACGTGGAACTTCATGAGGAGTATGAACTGGTGCAGGGTGTTTGGCATCATGCGAGGAACATCCTCAATAGCTCTCTTTAACTGGAGATATTATGTGTGGAATACTATGTTTGACTACCATTGTTTTCCCATATCGCTCGAGTACCAGAGCGTGGTGAACTTCGCAGCGAGCGGCTCGAACAGTCCAATGTCCGGGAAGGTCTCACCATCTGGCATCTCCCAAGCAGTAAATGCTATGAGGATCAGTAGCCAGCTAAAATGGAACTCATAGCCCTGATCCTGAGCTTCGTGGCAATCCAATTCTAGATGTTTGACTAGGTACTTCGCCTAGTTCATTTGGAGTCCTTCTACACATTTTTCAACGAGGTCAACAACGAACCCTGTGACCTGCGTAGGTCTGTTCTTTCTCACCAACTTTCCTATGATCAGCTGGCAGGCCAGGTGCACTGCACCATTCTGGATGGAATCTACCTTGTAGCCTCATGTCCCATTTTCTACATCACCATATGTGTCTTTAATCCTCTGCACCAGTGTGCGGTCTGCAGCCTTCCCTGGGTAGAAGTCTTGTGGGTCTGGTCCCTACATGCTCAATCTGGTGATCCTATGGATCAACGTCGAATTGACTGTGATGCGTCTATCTAGCCATAGATAGCCACCATGGTATCATGATAGCAGGATCTTAACACATGCGTTAACCTCCTAGTGCCTTCCAAAATGTGGAATCTTCATCACATTCAAGATAGTGGACTACGTGAGGTTCATAGTCTATGGTTGGGGAATTATTTTCAAGTTCTTCCCCTTTGTCCTAGTCAAAAATCTGTGATGAGCAAGGATACTATGATTCTTGCAATCCCCTAGGTTGAAGTTGCTAAATTTTAATGTCGCGATATTGTCATGTTGTGTTCTAACTGCATGTATCCCCTTTGGGAGGTATGCAGTAACTAGGGTGTAATCAAAGTCTCTCGGGACACTGTCACAACTCACCACGTCAACCAGAGGTGAAATGTAGTCGAGCAGGATAGTCAGGATTAACTTCGTGTTTGCCAAGTCATCTCGATGCTTGGTTCTTTTCTTACCTGCAGTTCGGGATGGTCTAAATTCGTCAGCAGTCAATGGAGAGGCTTGCACTCCTCTCGTCGAGGATGCTTGAATTCCTGTGGACATTACCTTTTCGTCCATTAAATTGATTGGAACTTCTTCTACGGACTTCTCTATGGTGCTGATTTCATCTAACATGCACGCTCAGATTGGATAAATCAGGTGGATGAATGAGTTCTCAAAGCAATAGAATTGGTGTCGATCTCAATAAACATAGTGCGGTAGCAATGAGTTGGCTTGGATACAATTTTCAAAAGTGTTTTCGGTGCAACAATCGATGGAATAAGTAGACAGCGATGCAACAGATCTCTCCAATGGATGAGAGGTCTTCATTAATGCAGTTTTGTCCATTATTTTGCGGTCCCAATGGTCTGATGGTGAGCTTTCTAATCATAACTATTGTTCTAACTGTTCGGGGTCATCGGTCTAATGGTCATAATGCCTTCAACGGTTATACTTCTTCGCCATGGCGAAGTGCCATGTTGTGTTATTCTGATATCCCGACGAAGTTCCAGTTTTGCAAACCTTCCTTCTGCGAAGTCCCCTCTGGAACCTTCTGCAACTTTTCTATCTTTTCTCCTCTCTTCTTACTAATATTTCTAGCCTTCTTCCCTGTGATCATCGTCTCAGTATTCCTCTTTCCATTCTGATTCTTATCTCCTTTTGGCATAGTAACTTCGCATTGTTGAGATTCTTTCATAGGATTTGAGAGTAATGTGTCTTCTTTGTCTGGGGTAGCTGCTCCACTCTTTTGTGAGTCCTCTTATGTTCTTTCAACTTCGACATCCAAGTTTCTGGTTCTTAACAGCTTCGATCTATTCTCATGTCCTTCAATCAAGTGTGTTATCCTCCTAGTCATGTAATCTTTTAATTATTGTTTCTTATGTTCTAGGGCTTCCTCTTCTTTTCTTCTGGTCTGATCCTTCTTAATCCAGGTTTTTTCTAGTAACATAGCAAATGGGGCGCTTCTCTCAATAAATTTAACAATGTCAAAATATTCCTCTATCGAAATTCCATGAGCACTCATAGATATTTGGGTGAGTCTTCCACATAGGGTTATTATCTTTCCTCTAAATAATCCTATTCCTCCCAATGAAGGAATCATAGCAGGCTTTCCTAAAATTTCCCAGGTTCTTTCTGTGATGATATTCACCTGTGTTTCTTCATCCAAAACATAGTCAATGCCAAAGTCTCCTATTATTGTTTCTATGTACTCTTTTCCTTTGAAGATCTCTAATAAGTTGATATTTCTGTGATAATCTAGGGTTTCTTTCATTTGTAGTAATACATTCTCTGATTCTTTCTGGGGTTCTGTTATGGTCTCAATTTCTTGACCTTCCTTAGGGTTTTCTTGTCTCATATTCATTCTTTCAAGCTTAGCAATCATTCTAGGGCAATCCAAAACTTCATGGTCCATAGCTTTACAACAAAGACAACTAGGTCCTCTACCAGGGAATTCATTAGGAATATGTCCCGGTCTTCTACAACTATAACAAAGGGATAATCCTCTTTTTCTTTGAAATGATCCCCAACCTTTCCTATACTGCGCACTAGGATCAGAGTAACTAACCTGCAAAAAAATATTTCTAGGATCCTGCATCCTTTTGTTAGTCCAAACATTCTTTCTATGCATAGGGATAACATATCTTTCACTATTCTTATCAGATCTACTCATATCAAATCTTTTTTCTTCTAGTTGTGCTCTAGTTTTCAAGCTAGGACAAAATTTATCAAACATACCTAGATCCATACTTTTGAAACAAAAATTTCCACTTATCTTACCTTTTCATTCAAAACTTTTCACTGTTCTTACCTTTATCAGAGCACAAAGCTTCAATATCTTACCTCTTTTCTTCAGATCTAACTCCTCTTCTTAGCACATATCTTTACACATCAAGTAGAATATTGTGCACTAGGGCAACAAATCTACGCTTGAATCTTTCACTTTTCTTCAGTTCCCAGCAATCACAGTTTCAGGTCCCAGCAACAGAACCATTTGTTGGCACACATGGGCAGACCCAAGGTTCAACACTTCAATGGTGCACCAACAAAACCCTAACTACCATCCCTTTCGGAAACACCTGTGAAGCAGATGAAGTCTCACCCAAGGTAGAGGTAAGGGTGGTTGCAGGACTCGGATGTTTGCAACCTTAGCTGGGATATAGATCTGTGATTGTAACACCTTAACAGAGCACTTAGAAGTTATATTTCATTAGTATTCAACATTATCTTATAGCACAAATAAGCCCTAATAACAGAGCATCGCAGTATTCATCTAAATCTAATATATTCAATCAATAAGCACTTCAACGTAGATCATATCTAGCATCTTATTCACATCATTAGGCACTAAGCTATCATATTCATCTAAGCATTCATCATTGTACTAAGCATTAACCATATAAACAATAAAACAACCATAATGCACAAAGAAACCACAACACAGGATATATGTTGTTCACCCCCAGCCTGGGGCTACGTCCACCAACTCTTCTTCTATTTTATTGTCTTCTGTCAATCTTCTACATGCACAGAGCCACAAGATCTTACTCTGCATGGGATAGGAGATCTACGTGCACTTTGTTAGATCCTCCTTCCTTGAGCTAGGTCACAACACCGATCCTTTACACAATCTCTTACAATCACTTGCACTTAGCTCTGCAAGTTCTCAACATAACATGCACGAAGCATTTACAATTTTCACTTAGCACTTAGCACTTAGCAAAGTACAAAACCTCCTCCTTCTTACATCGCCTAGACTTCTATTTATACATTACAAAAAGGGCCTAAACATGGGTAAACCCATGGGCTGACATCCCCATACCCATTACATAAACCCAAAACCCAAAAATCAATAAACAAGGGGCCGAGATCCCACGATCTCCACTTCAACTTGCGCTCCACCTTCGACAGCCTGTCGAAGTCCCAAAATAGGTCAAACATGATCAAGCATCCTCAAAACTTGGTCAAGATCCAACAATGCTTTCCACAACTTTGTTCAAACTCAAATTGTAACACTTCTATGCTTTCCTTGTACTTGAGTAACCAACAAGTACTCCTTTATCCACATGAGAGTCAAACTTTACCATTCTGCCATCTTCTCTTTTGATGTAGCATTTGCTTCCAAATACTCTGAAGTAGTTCACATTTGTTGGTCTTCCTTTCCATATGTCGTAGGGAGTTTTTTCAGTGGTGTTTCTAAGCATTAATATATTTTGAATGTGAACCGATGTATGCACTGCATGTGTCCAAAAGAGATCTGTCAATTTGGAATCCATTAACATTGTTTGAGCTATTTCTTGTACTATCATGTTCTTTCTTTTAAAAACTCCATTCTGTTGAGGTGTCTTAGGAATGAAGAATTGCCTTTTTATTCCATGTTTGTTGCAGTAGTCCGTAAATTCCTTTGAAGTGAACTCTCCTTCATTATCAAATCTCAAACATTTGATTTTTGAATCCATTTCATTTTCAACCATTTCCTTGTAGACCTTGAAGTTTTCAAAAGATTTTGACTTATTTCTGAGAAAGAAAAATGAAGTCATTCTTGTATAATCATCAACTAATAACATAAAGTATTTATTACATTTTAAACCCTTTGTTGTAATTGGTCCAACTAGATCAGTATGCGTCCCCCAGGGGGGCATCTCAATTGGCAAGTGTCATGATATGAAGTGATATGAAGTTCCATGAGGTTTTGAGTTCAAATCCCTCCGACTTATCCTATGTGTCGTGTATGGGGCATCATGGGCACACCTGGAGGTTATAGTGGTAGCAGTTGGATAAAACGACCACATGTAATGCGAGTATGTGCCCAACTAGTTGTTGATTCCGCCAGACATTAAAAAAAATAGATCTCATCTCAGGATGCACAATTTCCAATGGTCTTGTCGTTGAATATTCTTTTAATTTAAACCTGGTCTTTGTTTGTTTTCCTTGTTGACAATGCTTGCATAAATTGTTTGTTGGTTTCGTAATCTGGGGAATTTCTCTAACTACTTCCTTTTTGCTGACTTTGACATGGTTATCAAAGTGTATGTGACCCATTCTTCTGTGCCATAGCCAACTTTCCTCTTCCTTTCCTAGACAACACTTTTCATTTCCTATTTCACTAAGTACATATATGTTGCTTGAAGTTCTTGCAGTTGTTGCAATTAATTTTCCTTAACCTTATTTTCTTATCTCTCACTTTTGTGAATCAAAAGTGACTTTATGGCCTTGGTCACACATTTTACTCACACTTAGAAGATTATGTTTCATATATTCTACCAGTAGAACATTTTTTGCCTTGGTATTCTTGTTTCCAATTTTCACTATGCCTTTTCCAATGATTTTAGTTGAATCATCATTTTCGAAGGAGACTGGTCCATCTCTTTCCTTTCTTAATGTAAGAAACTTGTCTTTATCACATGTCATGTGTTTTGAACAACCATTGTCAACATACCAACCATGTTTCTTCTGCTTAGCTTGTGGAGAGAGTGTGCATTCTTCATTGCTATATTGATTCTGCTTTCTTACCCATGTTCTCTTCTAAGGTTCTTGTATGTGATTATTGTTGTTCTGTTGCAGTTCTCTAGGAGGAACTATCATTCTACAATCTTTGTCCATGTGTCCAAGTTGTTACACTTGTAGCATTCCACTTCAATGCTCAATGATTCAAACCTATTGTAACTTATTCTCTGTGTTTCACTAGGCCTTCTTGGACAACCCTTTTGTGTATGACTTTCAAAGTTGTTTATGTTCCTGCTGTTAGCTCTGCAATTCATAGCTTTATGTCCAAAATTATTGCATGCATAACATAAACCAAAAAATATAGTTTGATACCTAGGAGTTGAAGATCTTATGAAAGGAGTTTCTCTTCTGAATCCTTCTTCTTCTTGAGTCCTATCTGTCAGTTGTTGATTCCGAAAACTGAATCTTCTCAGTGGAGGAGTGTCCCTGTAATCTTCTTTGTATATCTTCCTATCCCCTTTGATTGTTTCTGCATAGATTTTTGGATATGTTTCTTGTTCTGTTGTTTTGGAGCTTGATTCCTTTTTTTCACATTGTATCCAAGTCTAGACTTGTCATGATGAGGTTTTTGACTATTGATAATGTCATCCAAAACTTTTGAGATGTTCTGCATATTTTTCTTTTGAAGATCCTTTCTTAATGTGACAATGTCTGCTTCTAAATTTCCAATGATCCTATCTCTTTCTTCTAGTTGTTCTTTGAGTGCTTCTTCAATTCTTTTATCTTCTTCTATTTGAAGTAATAAAATTTTTAATCATTTGTTCTAGTTCCTGAGTGTCTTCTTTCTTGTCTAGTTCTGCTTATATCTTCTTGTTTTTCTTCTTCTCTCTTCTTATAACTTCTATGGTACACAACAATTCTTCTCGGTAGTCAACTTCTACCTCTTCATATTCTTCTTCGGCCTCTTCATATTATTCTTTGGTGTCTTCTTTGCTAGATTCTTCTACTTCCATGAATAGAACTCTTTCTGTCTCACTATCACTGACTTCATCTTCATCTGGTGAGGAGATGTCTTCTTTGGTGCATAAGTTTTTCTTGAAATCTTTCTTTGTGGTTATTTTGTCTTTGTATGTTTGTTTTCTATTTGAGTAATCTTCATCATTCCTCTTATTTTTCTTATGAGGACATTTGTTAGAAAAATGACCAATACCATCACAATTAAAACAAATCAATGGAAACTTACCTTTATATCTGTCATTGGTTCCCTTATTCAATCTTCTGACAAAGTTGGCCATTTCTTCATCATCTTCTGAGATGCCACTATTGTTGTTATGTTCTTTTTCTTTTTGATTTCCCTTTTTCTTTGGCCTTTTGGATGCTTTGAAAATTGTTTCTCTTATATCTAGATTTTCTTGTTCAGTTCTCATTTCATATGCTATGAAGATTCCATGTAGTTCATCCATGCTTATTGAGTCTATATCTTCTCTTTCTTCTTGTGTTGATACATTAGGATCAAATCTCATAGGAAGAGATCTTAGTACCTTTTGAACAATTACAGATTCTTTAATATCTTCTCCCAATCCTATGATTGCATTCACTGTTTCATCGACTCGTAAGAAGTAAGTTTCAATATTCTCAACTTCCTTCATCTTTAGTTGTTTGAACTGACCTCTGTAAGTTTGAAGCTTTGTTGCTTTGACTTTTGAATCTCCTTCATAAATATTTTGGAGCTTGTCCCAAATATATTTGGTGGATTTACAATGTATAACTTTGGTGTATATTGATTCACAAAGACCATTTAGAAATGCATTTGTGGCTTTGGAATTATTTTTCCCGAGTTTCATTGTTCTTTCATTTGTCGGCAGAACTGTTGGTTCTTTGTATCCATCTACAACTAATTGCCAAATTTCAAATCCATGTACCTTTATATATGTTTTCATCCTTCTGCTCCAAAATGCATACTTTTGTCCATCAAATTGTGGTATTCCATTTGTATACATGTTGTTTCTCTCCATGATCTATCTTTCAGTGGTTAAACCGATTTCTGAAGGAACCTGCTCTGATACCAATTGTTGGATTACTAAGAGGGGGGGTGAATCCATAATAGATAAATTTAAGATTTTTCAACCATATAATGCAAGTGTTATATCAGTGTAGCATTATCATCCAATAATTGCATAGTAAATAAGCAATGAACAAATGAGAAATCATACACATACACAGTACACCAATGTTTTTACGTGGAAACCCAAAGCGGGGGAAAACCACTGAATGCTTTTTCTTATAAGTCTTGAAGAATTACATTCATTAGAAGCACCAACTTCCTTTGTTTTCTGGCTGCAACTGGAAGGAGGCTCAAACCCCCTAGTTTCTCAAGCTACAACCTAAGGGAAGTTCCAACTACCCAATTCTCTGGCTACAAACAGAAGGAGGTTACAACCCCCTATGTTCTTTGGCTACAACTGGAAGTTGGCTACAACCACCTATCCTTGCCCCGTCCAACCGCCCTGACGTAGAAGTAGAATGATGGAACCACTGTCACAGTATCACTGTGAGATATATTGTTGTAGACCTATACTAATCAACCTGTAATCAACCTGTACCAAAAACCTGTGCCAGCGTGTACCATACATCAACATGTACTTCAACCTATATCATAAACAAATGCATCAACCATGCACCAAACCTATACAAACAACCTATCACAATAACCTGTACCTCAACCTGTATCATAAACAAATTTATCAACCATGCACCAAACATGTACAAGTAACATGTCCAAAGAACTTGTAATCAGCATGTGCCATATATAAGTGCATCAACCATGCACCAACCTGTACCTCAACCTGTACCATCAATGAGTGCATCAACCATGCACTCAATATGTACCAATCACGCATCAAATACACATCAACTATGACTCATCAAGATGTACCAACATCATCAAGTATACACCTCATGTATGTGCCAACTCATCAACTACTTGTCTCAACCATGTACCTCAACCATACACCAAGTAAATATACCAATATAACCATCAAAATTTCTTTAGCAATACATCACACTATCCATAACCAAATACCATAAACCTTACATAAAACCATGTGCCACAACCTCACTATTATGTAGCCTCAATCTAAACCAACAACTTCAACAACACATCACAACCAAAATACCAATACCCATATGCCAAATACCAACAACAAAATACCAGTTGTATCCCTCAACAAATATGATATATGCAGCAATACTGAACATCCAATACCATCTCAAAAACTAAACCCTAGATCACAAAACATACCTCAAACAAGATGTGTCATATCTCTCATAAATATACCCCAACCATGTTGTTGCCGCATTTTTTCTGCCGCAATTTTTTTGTCGCACTTTTTTTGCCGCAAATTTTCCACCGCACTTTTTCCACCGCGATTTTTCTGCCGCACTTTTTTTGCTGCACTTTTTTTGTCTCACTTTTCCTGCTACAATTTTTCTCTATCAATAATACCTTCCCAGATAACCTTTCACAAAAATAGATATTCAATGATATTCAGGTGTCATTAAATGAGAGAGCCTTGCCTCTTATTATACTTTCATGTAGCATCCCAATTTCCTTATTTTAGGGAGTTCTCCATTAACTTTATTATTTAAATAATTTCTTTTGCAAACATTTTGACTTTTTGGGGCTTCTAGATGACTCATGAGGGTTATCCAACTTCACATGGCCATAACTCTCTAACCGTGAGGAGTTATGTGACGTTTCACATACCACCGGAAATGGCATGACATGTATTATCCATCTAGAATAGTCTTACCTACAAATATATCAAAACTCATACCATTATCCATCAAACAAACTTGGGTCCATTACCCAAACCTTTGTGCTATCAGAATTTGCTACCAGACTTTCTTCAAGGGTTGAAATCAATGACAACCAACCCAATTAATCAATAGCTTACATATTATTGGTTGATTTTCCATTTGTTTTGTAGGTACTGAGTCTTATCCATTCTTGGTTCAGATTTGTTTCGGATCACACCTCCCCATTGAGAGGATTTTTGGTCTTCAAAAGCTTGAAGAAACCAATCTGGATCAATGTTGTCTGCTTCTATGGAACTTGGCTATGACATTGGCTCCCAGATACAGCTCTAAATTTGGATATAGCTTTAGCTCGTGGCTTTGGTCCTTAGCTCTGACTCTGGCTCTAGTTACTGGCTCACTTGTTCCCGTAATGTATAAATCTTCTCACTGACTCTCACTTTGAGCAATCTCCAGATATGAACTCTGGACTCAACATCCACTCTAATTTCCCTCTCTACCTTGGATACAGTCCATCTTGGAATTCATGAAGCCAAGTCGAATGTTTTTTTTCTTGTTTAGTGTGATCCTAGCATGCTTTCATCACATATCGGTCTTATGAAAGGAAGTGTGGCCATCTTCTTAGGCTAGGATTGGTTTCTTTCTGGCATGGAAACAAATA
>JASDQU010308792.1:97863-111318 GCA_032191745.1 Picea mariana
AATGTATGTGACCCATTCTTTTGTGCCATATCCAACTTTTATCTTCCTTTCCTAGGCAACACTTTTCATTTCCAATTTCACTTAATACATATATGTTGCTTGAAGTTCTCACGGCTGTTGCAATCAATTTTCCTGAACCTTCTTTTCTTATCTCACACTTTTTTGAATCGCAAGTAACTTTATGACCTTGGTCACACATTTGACTCACACTTAGAAGATTATGTTTCATATCTTCTACTAGTAGAACATTTTCTGCCTTGGTATTCTTGTTCCCAATTCTGACTATGCCTTTTCCAATGATTTTAGTTGAATCATCATTTTCGAAGGAGACTGGTCCATCTCTTTCCTTTCTTAATGTAAGAAACTTGTCTCTATCACCTGTCGTGTTTTGAATAGACACTATCAACATACCAACCACGTTTCTTCTGCTTAGCTTGTAGAGTGAGTGTGCATTCTTCATTGCTATATTGATTCTACTTTCTTATCCATGTCCTTTTCTGAGGTTCCTGTCTATGACTGTTGTTGTTCTATTGTGGTTCTCTAGGAGGGACTGTCATTCTGCAATAGTTGGCCATGTGTCCAAAGTTGTTACATTTGTAGCATTCCACTTTAGTGCTCAAAGATTCAAACCTATTGTAAATTCTTCTTTATTTTTCACTAGGTCTTCTTGGATAACCCTTCTGTGTATGAATTTAAAAGTTGTTTATGTTCCTATTGTTAGCTCTGAAATTCACAACTTATGTCCAAAATTATTACATGCATAACTTAAACCAAAAAATATAGTTTGATAACTGAGAGTTGAAGATCTTCTGAAAGGAGGTACTCTTATGAATCCTTCTTCTTCCTGAGGCCTATCTATTTCTGTTGGTGGTTGATTCTGAAATCTGAATCTTCTCAGTGGAGAAGTGTCCCTGTAATTTTCTTTGTAGACCTTCCTATCCCCTTTGATTGTTTCTGCATATATTTTTGGATATGTTTCTTGTTCTGTTGTTTTGGAGCTTGATTCCTTTCCTATCTGATTATATCCAAGTCCGGACTTATCATGATAAGGTTTTTGAATGGTGATATTGTCATTCAAAACTTTTGAGTTGTTCTTCTTATTTTTTATTTGGGGATCCTTTCTTAATGTGACAAATTTTTCTTCCAAATTTCCAATGATCCTATCTCTTCCTTCTAGTTGTTCTTTGAGTGCTTCTTCAATTCTTTTATCTTCTTCAATTTGAACCTTCAAATTTGTGATCATTTGTTCTAGTTCCTAAGTGTCTTCTTTCTTGTCTAGTTCTGCTTGTAGTTTCTTGTTTTTCTTCTTTTCTCTTCTGATAACTTCTATGGCACACAACAATTATTCACGGTAGTCAACTTCTGTCTCTTCATATACTTCTTTGGTCTCTTCATATTCTTCTTCAGAGTCTTCTACTACCATGAATAGAACTCTTTCTATCTCATTGTCACTGACTTCATCTTCATCTGATGATGAGATGTCTTCTTTGGTGCATAAGATTTTCTTGAAAACTTTATTTGTGGTTATTTTGCCCTTATATGTTTGTTTTCTATTTGAGTAACCTTCATCATTTCTCTCTTTCTTATGAGGACATTTGTTAGCAAAATGACCAATACCATCACAATTAAAACAAATCAAAGGAATCTTCCCTCGATTCCTGCCATTGGTTCCCTTGTTCAATGTTCTGACAAAGTTGGCCACTTCTGCATCATCTTCTGAGACGTCACTGTTGTTGCTATGTTCCTTTTTTTTTTCTTTCCCTTTTTCTTTGACCTTTTAGATGCTTTGAAGGATGCTTCTTTTATATCTGGATTTTCTTGTTCAGTTATCATTTCATATGCTATGAAGATTCCATGTAGTTTGTCCATGCTTATTGATTTTAGATCTACTCTTTCTTCTAGTGCTGATATCTTAGGGTCAAATATCATAGGAAGAGATCTTAGTACCTTTTGAAAAATTACAGATTCTTTGATTTCTTCTCCCAATCCCAAGATTACATTTACTGTTTCATTGACTTGTAAAATGTAAGCTGCAATGTCCTCATCTTCCTTCATATTTAGTTGTTTTAACTGACCTCTGTAAGTTTGAAGATTTGTTGCTTTGACTTTTGAATCTCCTTCATAAATATTTCGAAGTTTGTCCCAAATCTCTTTAGCAGATTTACAATGTGAAACTTTGGTGAATATCGATTCTCCAATACCATTCAAAAGTGAATTTCTAGCTTTGGAATTATTCTGACCGAGTTTCATAGCTTTGTCATTTGTCGGTGGAACTACTAGTGTTGTGTATCCATCTACAATTGATTGCCAAATTTCAAATCCCTGTGCTTGTATATATGTCTTCATCCTTATTATCCAAAAGGCATACTTTTGTCCATCAAACTGTGGTATTCCATTTTTATACATGTTGCTGCTCTCCATGATCTACCTTTCAGTGGTTAAACTGATTTTTGAAGGAACCTGCTCTGATTCCAATTGTTGGATTATTGAGAGGGGGCGTGAATCAGTAATAGAGCAATCTAACCCCTTTTAACCATATAATGCAAGTGTTATATCAATGTAGAATTATCATCCAATATTTTTAGAGTAAATAAACAATGAACAAATGAACAATCGTACACATACACAGTACACTAATGTTTTTACATGGAAACCCAAAGTGGGAGAAAACCACATAATGCTTTTTATTATATGTCTTGAAGAATTACATTTGTTGGAAGCACCAAATTCCTTTGTTTTTTACGCAGACCCCCCACCCTCGGGCCGAGATTTGCCCACAGGATTGTTCTAATCTCCTTGAGCTGAAGTGGTTCCTTTGGTTCCTCGCTGAAACCCCACGACAAATTTGATCCATAGGTCCTTCTGAAACCCCCCCTTATGCAAACAGGCACAAGGTGCCAGCTTCACCTCCACACAACCACAACTAGGCCTTGGCGCAAGCACCTTTCACAACTCACAACTTGCGAGTTCATGGTTCGAAGACCCTCGACTCCTCTTTCTCCAAAGCTCCGATACCTGAGATTGCAATACAAGTATAGCTCCTCTTGTTAGGGCCCTCTACATATAACTGTAGGCTATGGCTAACTGCTAGCACCTCTCGCTACACGCGACTTCGCGAGTTGAAGGGTTGAACCTCCAGGCCCTTCTTTTACAAGACTCTGAGACACGAAAGTTAGAGGAGATTTGACTCCTTTGGCACTTCTTGCGGCTCACAACTTCATGAGTTGGTTTGTTGAGCCTTTGTGCTCCTTTCTTACGAGAACCTGAAGCATGAGAAGTCAATAGGGTGTTGACTCCTTTCCTAGGTGAAACATGTCCTTCGCCTGTCACCTCTTCCATCTTTCCTCTAGCGTTTGATGTTACGCCACCTGTCAACTATGTGGATTGCCTATCAGACATGCCACGTGTTCATGCGAGCCTCAGTGCTTAGTAATTCACGACTTCCATAGTCGAAAGGAAGTTCCTTGAAACCCCGAACCTCTGATATGCGATGTATCAAGAAGCCAGATCTCATGACTCTCCTTCCTCCTCAATCAGCAGTTCAGATCACATCACGATCTCGTGACTCAGTAATTTGTAGAGAAAATGCCTCCACCTCCCAGCTCACGATACCCGAATTCACGAGATAATCCTGATCACTACTACCTGTCCTCCAGAATGGACAGTCCTGATCCTTTTGGGATTTCATGGATCAAGAGTTCTGACTCCTGCCCTTTGTATCTCTCGGTAGCCGAAATGATGAAATAGGCCTTTCGTTCCCCTCTTCTCATACGAGGGTTAAATCGAGTGCTCATTTCAACAGATCTGAGGGCTATCGACTGTCTGAGCTAGATTTGATGCCCCAGATCTGCTTTCTTCCACTGCGCTCTCCTACGTTTCCTGGACATGATCTTGAATGGTCTATATCTTGTCCTCGGCCTGATCCAACGGTAGTTGTGATCCCCCTTGTGATATTATGTTTCTTCCCGATCCTTGGAAGAATTCAACTTATCAAAGGCCTCATCTTTTGTCCCTGCTATGAAGCCTCTACTTACATCTTTTGTCTGCGTTCTTGAAGATGCTCTCCCTCCTAATATTCCTCGAACACAAACCCTCCAAAGGGTCTCCTTTCAGCCTCTGTGATACTTGCAGGGCTCTGTTCATGAAAGAAATCTCCCTCCTAAGCTTTGTTCTCTTTGAATCCTCGAAGGATCCTTCGACCTCCACACTCCTTTCAGCTATTGCTCTTGTACACAAAAGCACTTTTCCTTCTGAGCTTCCCTTCCTTGAAACCTTGAAATTTTTTCATGACCTCTGTGATTCCTACAGCGTCCCTGCACACATGAAGGTGTTTTTTTTCTTGAGCTTCTCTGTTGCTCAGATCTCTAAGGGACTTAACCCTTTTCTCTCCCTCGGATGGAGAATCTGATGCCCTCTTGGCAGTCTCTTGCTCAAGCAACTCCTTGCTGAGTCTGTAGGGTATTCAACAACCCTGTGAAGGTCCTCTTGACACTTCCTTCTCCCTCAAAACTCTAAGAGTTCTTCTTGTGAAAACTGTAACTTACTCAACGCCCTCCTAGAGGAGCTCCTGCAAAATCCCTGTTCCCTTCAACAAACTCTAAGTAGAGTTCTCATGTGCGCTCTATGCACTTTCTCAATGCTTTCCTGGAAAAGATTTCCTAGAATTCCTCAGAATTCTATCTTCTATGAACTCAATATAGAGTTCTTCTCCTCAATGCAACCAGTGCATCTTCTCAATGCCCTCCTAGCAGAGCTCTACATAACTCCTCAGAGATTCTGTCTTCTTTTGTGCTTTCCTCTGCATAATCCTACCTCCAAGGTATTCAAAAAACTTGAGGATTCTCCTTGAGTCAGTGACTTCAGTTGGTGTGCCCTCCTGGCATGTCCTTGTCCAAATTCTGCAGAATTAAGGAGTGCACCTATGCACTGGCTTTCAGAAGCCCCAGTGTTCTGTCACACCCTTTTGGCATGAAGCCTCAAAGAACCCCAAACCTGAAATCAAAGAACCCACAGATAGCAGAACCTATCTGTCCCTGCAAATTCACCTCTACATCATATAAAGAACACACAAAGACATTCATAAACACATAAAGACACACAGAAACTCATGTAGGAAATCTACTCTTTATATTAATATGAAATGCCTCCTTTACAAGGTGTTCTTGAGCTCAGACTTTGATAGAGTCTTGGCTCCTTCTCTCCTCTATCTGCACTAATTAACTAAATCTACAAATACCAAGGATCTTTTACATGAAGGGGCTCTTTGAGCTCTTCCCTCCAAGCTACCTACTCTATTCAATTACATTGAATTACATTGAATGGACTATCTAGTCTGAATCAGATCTAGATCTTAGCCTTACAACCTATTCAAGGCTACTCTTAACTAAGCCTACACATTGCACATGGATTTATGGCTCTAACAGCCTTACAAACATTAAATGCCCTTAGTTCAAATTCAAAATGTGAGAGGACTGGTGCCTCTCTTCCTTGAATGTGCTCTTTGAATGCGTTGAGTGGGCTGGCTGGCTGGCGCATGGCTGGATGGAGTGATGCTCCTGCATCATACTCCTCTACTATGAAAATTCATGAGCTCCTTCTCATGAGATCCCCAGCACCGTCGTTGAAATCCTCCTGGATCCCAAATAGTTCTCTGTAGTTGTTCATCTACTCCTTTGTTCTGTTGTTGTTGCTTCTTTGTTGCTGCTTCCCTTCCATACTCTCTATTGTTCAGCTTCCCTTTGCTGGTAGCTTCTGTTGATATTATCATTAGCTCTTTGATCTCATCGATCACCTCGTCCAGATGCTCCTGTGGCTGGCTCTGTTCTTGCATTCTCCTCTGCTGCAATTTTGTATTCTCATCAGTGGGTAGATCACCATGATCTCCCATGCTATCTTCTCCATATACTATGGCCTTAGCTTGCCACTCTGCTGCAGATTCCATCTCTGCAGTCTTCTCACTGAACTATTTTTTAGATTCTTCTTCTGATATCTCAACTTCTGCCATTTCCCCTGCTGGTTGAATTTCAGCTTCTTCCAGTTGCTCCTCAACCTAGAATTTTCCCTCATCTTCCGTTGCATACCTCGGTACTGTAGTCTTCATCACCTGTTCAGCTCCCTAGCTGAAATCTCTGAGTGATTCCTCAGAATGCTCCTCTTCAATTATCTACCTGACTGTTTGTTCATGGAAGTCATTCATTGGCTCTGGATTGTTCAGCCAATCCTCCAGCATCTCCAGCTCCATCTCCCATGGAATAATTATCTTACCTCCATGCTCTTCTTCTGCTGTTAGCTTCAGTGCTGCAACTATCCCCTTTTCATATTCCTGGATGAAACTGTCGGGCCATTCCTCTGAATACTCTTTTTTCTCTACCTGGGAAGCCTCTGATATTTTCTCCTTTGTCATGACAGTCACCGCTGGTTGTCTTTCTATTGCTACTACATCGACAACACAAACTCTCGCCTCAACTGGGCTACCTGGAAGGAATATTTGAATTCCTCCAATGATCAGAATGTCCTTCTGATCCTTCTCCTCTGTCAGTTTTCCTTGCTGATATGAACTCATCTTTGAGCTCATCTTCTCTCCCTTGCCCTCTTGGAAATATGGGATTCCTCTGCAGCCCCCTTTGCAGTTTATGAGATCCTCGGATCTCATCTTATTTCCCACCTGACAATCTGAATTTTCGGTCCTTCCCTCTTGGTAGTCTATGAGATCCCACAGTGATCTCATCTCATTGCCCTTCTGGAAATGCAAAATTCCCTCGCTATCTTCCTGACAGTCTATGAGAACCCTCAACGACCTCATTTCATTGCCCTCTTGGCAATTGAGAATTTTTTCTCTGCCCTCTTGGCAGTCTCTGAGATCTTCCAGTGATCTTAGTTCATCCTTATCACTGAGATTTCTCCCAGCTTATGGCTCACATACATGAACCATATCCTCTTCATCTCTAAGGATTTTAGCATGCCTCAACCACATTTTCAACAACCTCCATTGTCTTATGACCAACATCTCCCTGACTAGCCATTTTACCTTCGTTTTCATGGGCCATTCATACACCCAATGTGATCTTGCATCATGCTACATCTACAGTGAAATTTCCTCCATCCTCGCTCTGATCTCGACGAGATCTCTATCCCTATCAGATTTTCTTGGATGCTGATGGATCTTCTTTCCATCGCGTCTATGGCCTTCCGTAGCCATTTTCCTGTTCCTATCTTCCCTCCTGGAAAACCTGCTCCTGTCACTCTACAACCCTGAGTGCTTCTAGCGTCCCCTACAGTCCTCTTGACTGTCTTCTTGACTGTTGCCTACCTGCAAACAATCACCACAGAGTTCCAATACTCTGTTTTCTCCTTCCTGTCTCTGCAAGCTACCTCTGATACCAAAATGACGTCCATCAGAGTAATCTCTTTCTCCAACTCCTTCTGTCTGTAGTATACAAACAGAAAGTGGCTCTGATACCACACTGATGCAGACCCCCGACCCTTGAGGTGAGATCCGCCCACATGATCATTCTAATCTCCTTGAGCCGAAGCGGCTCCTTTGGTTCCTCACTAAAACCCCACGACAAATCTAATCCACAGGTCCTTATGAAACCCCTCTTATGCAAACATGCATAAGGTGTGAGATTCACCTCCACACAACCACAATTGGGCCTTGGCGCAACCACCTTTCGCAACTCACAACTCACGAGTTCATGAGTCGAAGACCCTTGATTCCTCTTTTTCCAAACCTCCGATACCCGAGATTGCGATACGGGTATAGCTCCTCTTGTTAGCACCCTCTACATATAACCATAGACTAGGGCTAACTGCTAGCACCTCTCACTACTCACGAGTTCACGATTTGAAGGGTTGAACCTCCAGGCCCTTCTTTTACGAGACTCTGAGATGCGAAAGTCAGAGGAGATTTGACTCCTTCAGCACTTCACGTGGCTCGCAACTTCATGAGTTGGTTTGTTGAGCCTTTGTGCTCCTTTCTTATGAGAACCCAAAGCACGAGAAGTCAACGAGGTGTTGACTCCTTTCCTAGGTGATGCATGTCCTTCACCTGTCACCTTTTTCATATTTCCTCTGGCGTTTGTTGTTACGCCACCTTTCAATTATGTGGCCCACCTATCAGACGTGCCATGTGTTCGTGCGAGCCTCGGTGCTCGATACTTTATGACTTCCACAGTCGAAAGGAAGTTCCTCCAAACCCTGAACCTCCGATACATGATGTATCAAGATGCCAAATCTCATGGCTCTCCTTCCTCCTCGATCAACAGTTTAGATCACATCGCGATATCGCAACTCAGGACTTTGTAGAGCAAAGGCCTCTGCCTCCTAGCTTACGATACCCGAATTCATGAGATAATCCTGATCCCTACTACCTGTCCTCCAGAATGGATGGCCCTGATCCTTTCAGGATCTCATGGGTCAAGAGTTCTGACTCCTGCCCTTTGTATCTCTCGGTAGCCTAAATGCTGAAATAGGCCTTTCGTTCCCCTCTTCTCATACAAGGGTTAAATCGAGTGCTCCTTTCAACAGATCCATGGGCTATCGACTGTCTGAGCTAGATTTGATGGCCCAGATCTTCTTTCTTCCGCTGCGCTCTCCTGCGCTACCTGGACGTGATCTTCAATGGTCTAGATATTGTCCTCAGCCTGATCCGATGGTAGTTGTGCTCCCCCTTGTGAGCTTCTGTTTCTTCCCGATCCTTGGAAGAATTCAACTTATCAAAGGGCTCGACTTTTGTCCTTGCTATGAAGCCTGTACTCATAGCCTTTGTCTGCGTTCTTGAAGATGCTTTCCCTCCTAAGATTCCTCGAACACAAACCCTCCAAAGGGTCTCCTTTCAACCTCTGTGATACTTGCAGGGCTCTGTGCATGAAAGAACTCTCCCTCCTGAGCCTTGTTCTCTTTGAATCCTCGAAGGACCCTTTGACCTCCGCACTCCTTGCAGTTGTCGCTCTTGTGCACAAAATCACTTTTCCTCCTGAGCTTCTCTTCTTTGAAACCTTGAAATGTTTTCATGACCTTTTTGATTCCTATAGGGTCCCTGCACACACAAAGGTGGTGTCTACACTGAGCTTCTCTGTTGCTCAGAACTCTAAGGGACTTAACCCTTTTATCTCCCTCAGATGGAGAATCTGATGCCCTCTTGGCAGTCTCTTGCTCAAGAAATTCCTTGCTGAGTCTGCAAGGTATTCAACAACCCTGTGAGGGTCCTCTTGACACTTCCTTCTCCCTCAGAACTCTAAGAGTTCTTCCTGTGCAAACTGGCACATACTCAACGCCCTCCTAGCGGAGCTCCTACAAAATCCCTTAGTGAGTATGTTCCCTTCAATGAAATATAAGAAGAGCTCTCCTGTGCGCTCTGTGCACTTGCTCAATTCCCTCCTGGCAGAGCTTTCCTATAATTCCTCATAATTCTATCTTCTCTGAACTCAATATAGAGTTCTTCTCCTCAATGCAACCCGTGCCTCTATTCAATGCCCTCCTGGCAGAGCTCTATAGAACTCCTTAGAGATTTTGTCTTCTTCTGTGCTTTCCTCTGCACAGTCCTACCTCCAAGGTATTCAACAACCTTGAGGATTCAACTTGAGTCAATGACTTCAGCTGGTGCGCCCTCCTAGCACGTCCTTGTCCAAATTTTGCAGAATTCAAGAGTGCACCTATGCACTGACTTTCAGAACCCACAGCGTTCTGTCACACCCTCTTGGCATGAAGCCTCAAAGAACTCCAAACCTAAAATCAAGGAACCCACAGATAGAAGAACCTATCTGTCCCTGCAAATGCACCTCTACAACATATAAAGAACACACAAAGACATTCATAAACACATAAAGACACACAAAAAATCATGTAGGAAATCTTCTCTTTATATTAATATGTAATGCCTCATTTACAAGGTGTTCTTGAGCTCATAATTTGACAGAGTCTCACCTCCTTCTCTCCTCTATCTGTGATAATTGACTAACTCTACAAATACCAAGGATCTTTTACATGAGGGGGCTCTTTGAGCTCTTCCCTCCAAGCTACCTACTCTATTCAATTACATTGAATTACATTGAATGGGCTATCTAGTTCAAATCAGATCTAGATCTTAGCCTTACAACCTATTCAAGGCTAATCTTAACTAAACATGTGCATTGCATATGGATTTGTGACTCTACTAGACTTACAAACATTAAATGCCCTTAATTCAAATTCAAAATGTGAGAGGACTGATGCCTCTCTTCCTTGAATGTGCTCTTTGAATGCGTTGAGTGGGCTAGTTGGCTGGCGCATGGCTGGCTGGAGTGATGATCCTACATTAGTTTTCCAGTTGCAATTGGAAGGAGGCTCCAACCCTTAATTTTCTCAGGCTACAACCCGCGAGAAGCTCCAACTCCCCAATTCTCTAGCTACAACTAGAAGGAGGCTACAACCCCCTATGTTCTCTGGCTATAACCGAAAGGTGGTTACAACCACCTGTCCTTGCCCTATCCAACTGCCCTGATGTATAAGTAGAATGATGGAACCACTGTCACACTATCATTGTGAGATATAATTTTGTAAACCTGTACTAATAAACCGACACCAAACAACATGTACCAATAACCTGAACCTTGTATCAACAATGCATGAACCTGTACATCAACCTATAATCAACCTGTACCATAAACAAGTGCATCCACCATGAACCAACCTGTACCAAAAACATTGTAATCAACTTGTACCATAAACAAGTGCATCAACCATGCACCAACTTGTACCTCAACCTAAAAACCTTTCGTAACTTTAACAACAAGAGACTAGCATTTTCATCAAACTTTACTTTAGTCTCACATGACTAGTTTTGGATTAGTCAACAACCCTAACTTGAAATAATCTTAACTATGTACCTATAATGAATAAAGATATGAAAATAGTACACAATGTTCTTCAGTGTGTATTATGAAATTCCTCCAGGTTTCACTACTTGTAACCTCTCAGAAAAGGAGTTATAGAAAAAATGGCATACCTTGTTGAATTCTGGATTATTCTAGAGAGAGAAATTGTAGAGCATGCCCAACACAAAATATTTGTTATATGGATCTGGATATTTTACACAGAATACTACAGACTGTACTCTAACCAACACATTTCGTCTTACTGAATTTGGATATGTTATCAATAATTTATGATGTTTTTTCCCGAAACACCTGTTTTATACTAGTTTCAGGACTAGCCACAAACCCTTATTTTCCACGAAGTGTAACTCCAAAAATACAATGAACCACAAGCTAAAATTCATACCACAACTACTTGGATATGTTTCCTCAATGGCCTCCCAATTTCACGGTCTGAATCATTCTAGAAAAAAATTTATTGCAAAAATGGTGAGATAATGCAGGAGCATCGCCAGCACATCAAGCGAGCCAGCGCAGAAGCGGAGGACAGCTGGAAAAGCCAACACAAATTTTGAAAACACCTTGAAATTTTTGCGCAAACATTAATGTGTAGATTTAATGAAGGAGTGCCTTTGTATATTGTAAATGGACCTTGAGCAGATAGCTCTCATCCTTTTGTAGATAGATGACATTTAAGATAGTTAATGCAGGTAGATAGGAATTTAATTCTAGATTTGATAGCTTTAGAGCGCAAGAGGGAAACGGAATATAGACACCCTCATTATTCATTGTAAAATAATTCAGAAGCAATTGAAGCAGGATAAGAGCAAGAGAATGCAGAGAGCTGTGTGAAAAACACCCATGTACAGACATTTGAATTAATAGAAGAAAGCTTTTGATTCAAATTCATGGTTTGTGTTGTTCTCTGTGTATGGATGTTAATATGCTCATGAATGTTTGCTTCCAATTATACATGTGATTTTATGTGCTGTAAATATGATTTCATGGTTGAATTGAAGTCTGAAAGGGTCAAAGAATGAGTTTCAATTGTTTCTCTATTTGAGTCAGAGATTCCTGCAAGGAGTGCAGTCGAATTGTCCGCAAGGAGTGCCTTGACAGAGGGTTCAAATAGAGGTAACTTTTGTTCTCATTCATCCCAGAAGTGCAGTTGGGCACAGAAGCTGTGCAAGGAGTGCGCAGGCTGAGGGAAGTTCAGGGTTGCGAACCTGAGTGAGGAAGTGAAAGAATACTGTTGCAGGTGTGCGCAGAGTTGAGGAACTTCAACACATAGTCATGGTTGAAGGTTTGCCGCAAGGAATGCGTGCAGGTTTTCTTTCTGAGGACTTGAAGGTCATGGGAAATATCAAGAAAGATAGGCCTTCAAATTATTGGAAGGATTGCATAGAGAAGTTGTGGTTGAAGTCTTCAAGTAGGTGCTACAATTTTGCATGCAGGTGAACGAGTCCTCGTGGAGGAAGGAACAGACGGACGAAATACTCTGAGGAGATTTCGCGAAGTTCCAAGGGCCGTTAGATCTTGTGGAGGTGAAAGGAGGTTACAGCAAGGATGTAAAAGGGTTCCAAGCTCAGGAGGGGTAGAGCCATTGATCAGGACCACGAGGGTCGTTGGATTCACACACATATCGTGAATCGGAGTTTCGTGAGGTGAAGCTCCAAATTGTTGCAACGAGAAATGAGAAATCGCGAAACACGATATCCCGATGAGGAAAGGACAGTGGGGCCACAGGAAGTTAGTGGAGCACAGGTGGCACACCATATCGAAGTTTGGGGAGAGTAAAGTCCTGAAACCATTGACATTAGGATTCGCGATCCCGCGAACACCGAAATCTCGATAGAAGTGACGGGGCATTGAAAGGTCAATTCGCGCGTGTGCGTCGAAGTTTCGTCACATCGGATATCGGGAGTGAGTAAATCAAAGTGTTCAATATCGCGAGTAGTGAAATTGTGATAGGGAAATTTCCGACAAGGCAAAGGAGAAATTCAACGTTGACTAGGTATCGGGTTTCGTGGATTCGTAAACCAAAAGGTCGACCCTTGAACTCGCAAAGTCGTGAGTTTCAATTTCCCAATAGGTAAAGGGAGGGAAGTCGCATGAGGATATCTGTGGGTGTGGATTTCCTGATAGGGAAATAGAAGAACCTTGGATTTCTTTGGGCCATGAAAGAAGTTGAAGATCCTATGAGCGAGCGTGCCTGAGGGTGCGACTGCGTCAGTTTGGTATCAGAGCACAGAAAGATTCTTTGCTTTCTATAGCAGAGAAGGGAAGAGAATTCACCATGCCACCGAGGAGAGAAAGGAAATCACCTGATCCAGAGGATAGGGAGGTGTGAAGAAGAGGTAGGTAGGTAGCTAATCCAGAAATGAAGAGATAAATGCGTGATCTTCGAGTAAGACTCGAATGTTAAATTTTTAAATTAAAATAAAGTACCAAGGCAAGTGTTTCTCTTCCCTAGGTGCCTAAGGGGGAGAAATTGCCGAATGTGGGTCTTAGTCAAATTAATTTGTGAGATGCAAATTAAAAGATAACTTTATGATTAAAGTGAGGGTGAGTGAAGAGACACCAAATCTCAGCCACCCATCTG
>JASDQU010308792.1:160020-174134 GCA_032191745.1 Picea mariana
AAGGGCATGACCATCCATTCAAAACGGCCTTGTTTTGACTTGAAGGAAGTCTTCCATACATCTCTTTGCTATATTGGGACCTGATGGTAGCTAGACTTCAGATCATTCTTACTGAAGTATTCCCCCCCATTGAGTTGATCAAGGAGATCATCGATTTGGGGAATCGGGCACCAGTTCCTGAATGTGATTTTATTTAGGTCCTGGTAATTAATGCAGAGCCACCAAGTCCCACCCTTCTTCTGCACAAGCATGATTGGGATTCGCCAAGGTGATGAGTTGGGTAAGATGTTCCCCTTTTGGAGAAGTTCTTGAAACTGAGGCTTGATCTCCTCATTTTCTAACAGATAGTGGGGATAAAATGGCCCATTAGGTAGTGGTGTGCCAGGGGTTAGATCAATGGAATGATTGACCTGATAATGCAAAGGTACCCCAGTAGGTGAGGAGAATATGTCTTTGTATTCTTCCACAACCTTATCCATTTTCTTATGTTGCGTGGAGAGGTCGGTCGTGGAGGCCATGGATGTGGTTGCAACCTTTCACTCACTCTTAGAGAGAATCACGAAGAAGACAAACTTCCCGGTCTGAGAGATGACCTTCCTGCATTTCTCGGTAGAGATCAAAGAAATGGCACTAGGTGGGACTCCCTCAGGTATCTTGTACAATTTTTTGTCCAAAGTAATAATAATACTGCGAGGCCTAGACTCATATACAACATGACATTTCTATAAATAAGGTTTTCCCAAAAGAACATCACAAAATTCAAGGGGAGAAACATCACACAATACCTCATCTTTGAAGGGCTTGATGCCATAGGACAGGTGACACTGTTGGATGACGCGAAGATCAATTCCTTGGCAGAGCCATCTGATGGTGTAGGGTTGCAAGTGTAGCATTGTCAACAGGGCCAACCACTTGATTACCTTCGATAAGATGAGGTTCTTCTGGCTACCACTATCAACGATGAAGTGCAATGGGGTGCCTTTCACCCACATCTTTGAATGAAAGAGGTGTTTGCCTTCCTCTAGCTTGTTAGGTTCACCGAGCTAGATCTTGGTGGTAGAAATAGTGGCACTAGGTTCCATGTCAATGATCGGTCTCGCCTTTTTTGGTTCTAGCTTAGAGTCGTAATACGCATCTGATTCAAAGGCTTTCACCCCATCCACCAATGACTGTTTTGAGCCAAAATTAACAATGTTATGCCAGGGGCTCTTATGGAAGTCACACAACTTCTCGATGTCTTTCCATTGTCCTTCTTTGTTTATGGCTTAGACTAGTTGTCCTGAGGTTGTCCCTCTTTTCTCTACCCTTTGTTCTGTGGGTTGGGGCTTCCCTAGCTATGCTTCTGCTGTGAGGGCTTCCTAGACCTAAACTATCGTGTCTTTTGTTTAATATTCTGCTCGATTTTGATGACATATTGATAGGTCACGCCCAAGGATGAGATGTCCGTAAACTCCATTTCTACTTGGATGTATCTATGCAGACAGTACTTGAGCACCAGATGTCACTTAGAATCTTTGATACCCAGCTTGGTGCACAAGGTATGGAAGATATTTATGAAATATAGCACTACTTGGTCCCTTTCCTGCCACAGTGTGGTCCATTTTTTATATAGGTCATCATAACTTCCAACATGGTAGTATTGTTCCTTAATGGCATCCCTGAAGGAAATGAGATCGGAGATATAATAAAGAAATGAACAGAGATATCAAAGATATTCAATAACATAACAAAAATGTATCAGAGATGCAACCATAAGCACAGATATACAGTAATACATGATTTCTATTAATGAAGGAAATGTATAGAGACTGCAAAAATACAGAGTGAAAGACTCGCTAGAATGGTGGTAGCTTATCTCTGAGAAGAGATGTGATGGCTACTCTCATTCGCAAGAAGATAATTACAATGAGGCTCTGAATGCATTTTTATAATAAACAGGAATGCCAAAAACCCTAGACATCCAAAAACCTAACCCTAGGAGATGAAGTGCCAAAATTCATATGGGCCTCGTTTGGGTAAGTTAGTACATCAACTTCCCGAGGTCGTAACTTTTGCATACGATCTCTGTTTTAGGCGTATGATGGATCATTGGAAAGGTATCATCAAGGAGATTCATTTTGGGGGATAAATAATGCCTTTGGATATCATTGAGAACCTCTATCTCGAAAAACCTTCGTTTAGGCCCTCAAAATGGCCCTGGAAGTTAAAACCTGCTAAAAATAGTAAATTGCCAAAATTGCCAAAAAACTATTTTGAGCCAGTCGGAAAAGGTGGGTGGCCACTGATATCCACCTGGATCAATCCTCTCTCCTTAGGAAGCAATGGTCTCCATTGCGTTGAGTTCCCAGGGGAGAGGGAAAATCATTTGCTGGATCTGCATCTTAGTGAGCTGCTTGTATTGTTGGAGACGTCGTGCTGCTTATTTTGTGGAAGTTTGTCATGAACCTGTTGAAGCTAAGGCTATTCAACAAGTCGAGCTACATGAGAGGAAGGTGTGTAGAAGGAATCTTTGTTCTTTGTTGCATCCTTTTCGACCTACTTTTGTTGGATAGAAGGTGCAGGGGGTGAGGCTATAGTGGTTGCAGTGTCCTTCTGTTCCACTTTTGAACAGATTGTGAAGAAGATGAATTTTGCAATATGAGATACTACCTTGCGACACTTTTTAGGTGGAACAATAGTTGGAACTACCTCTGGTATTTTGTAGAGATGACCCCCCAAAGTAACAATGACACTAGAGGGTCGAGACTCATAAACAACATGGCATCTCCACATATATGGTTGGCCCAAGAGAACATCACAAACATCCAGTGGGGCAACATCACATAATACCTCATCCTTAAAGGGTTGGATGTCGTATGACAATCGACACTGTTGGCTGACATGAATATCTCATCATTGTCGAAGCCACCCAATGTAGTATGAATGCGGGTGTGGTGTTGTCAACCATCCCAACTGTTTGACGACCTCTACTGAGATGAGGTTTTTCTGGCTTCTGCTATCAACAATAAAATGCAGCGGGGTCCCCTTCACCCACATCTGTGAATGAAAAAGGTGCTCCCCCTCTTCAAGATCAGTTGGTTCTTCTGGTTGAATTGCTACAATTGCGACAATAACAGTGGGGTTTGCATCAATAATATGTCATTTACCAGTATTTTCAAAATCAGATTCTAAATCAGGGTTTGGCTCCTTGTATTTGACTCAGCCACCAATGACTATTTTGAGTGACATTCATTGGTGTTGTGCCAGGGGCTTTTGTGGAAATCACACCATTTTCCAGTGTCCTTCTTTGTCTTCTCGTGACCTTTATTTTCTTGTGTCTTAGACTGGTTTTCGGAAGACTGTTTGTTAGGTCCGTCTTTGTCATACTTTGGTTGTTGCAGATTTCCAGACCTGAATTTCCATTTGTTCTGGTGCTTAAATTTCTGCTCAATTTTAACAGCATATCGATAAGCAACATTGAGTGATGAGATGTCTAGAAAATCCATTTCAGTCTAGATGTATCTATGTAGAGCCCCACAGTATTTCAGAACCAAATGTCGCTTGGAGTCTTTGATACCCAGCTTGGTGCGCAAGTTATGGAAGGTATTGGTGAACTCCGGAACTGCTTGGCCCCTCTCTTGCCGCAGTGTGGTCCATCTCATGTACTGGTCCTCATAGTTTCCAACAGAGTAATATTGTTCCTTTACCGCATCCACAAAAAAAATCCCAAGTGGGATCGGCCCCATATATTCCAGACTTCTCTGTGGAACTTTTCTCCCAGTAATTTTCTCACCAATGTTTGACATGAGGGAGAGCTTTAAGGAGTGTGAAAGTGATCTTTTCTTTGTCGGAAAAATTGTCAACAGAGAAATAACCTTCTAGCAGAGTTAACCATTTTTCTAGGGCTTCTGCATCTATCTGTCCTTCAAATACAGGAATATCAAAATTAAATTGTACCTTGAAAGGCGAGGTGCCTCCAAAGTGGTTGCTTGATGAAGATGCACCTGATGCTATTGGTAGGCATTTAAGGATGTGGGAAAAATTCTCCATCATTTCGTCCCTCTGTCGCGTGAGAGCTTGCTCAAGCAACAGATTGATAGGATCGTCTGCTCCATCGTTTTTCTTTATTTCCGCCATTGAGGGTTTCTTAGGTGTGTGAGAGAGATTGTCTTTAAGAGAGACAAGCTCGAGACCCAACTTGCTATACTTGGACCTCGTCGGGGACATGCACTGAAAAAACGATTAAGAGCAGCCTGCTCTGATACCACTGATCCAGATTCTTTTCGGCAGGAAATGAGATCGAAGATATAATAAAGAAATGCACAGAGATATCACAGATATTCAATAATATAATAAAAATGTATCAGAGATGCAACCATAAGCACAGATATACAGTAATACATGATTTCTATTAATGAAATAAATGTACAGAGACTGCAAAAATACAGAGTGAAAGACTCTCTAGAATGGTGGCAGCTTATCTCTGAGAAGAAATGTGACGGCTACTCACATTCGCAAGAAGATGATTACAATGAGGCTTTGAAGGATCTTTTACAATAAACAGGAATGCCAAAAACCTTAGACATCCAAAAACCTAACCCTAGGAGATGAAGCACCAAAAGTCATGTGGGCCTCGTTTGGGTAAGTTAGTACATCAACTTCCTAGGGTCGTAATTTTTACATATGATCTCCGTTTTAGGTGTATGATAGCTCGTTGGAAAGGTATTGTCGAGGAGATTCATTTTGGGGGCTCAATCATGCCTTTGGCTATCAATGAGAATCTTGATTTCAAAAAACCTTCATTTAGGCCCTCAAAATGGCCTCAGAAGTTAAAACCTGCTAAAAACAGTAAATTGTCAAAATTGCCAGAAAATTGTTTTGAGCCAGTTGGAAAAGGTGGGTGGCCACCGATATCCACCTAGATCAGTGCAACTATAAATAATGAGGGTTACTCTGTTTCCTTTTGCTCATAAAAAGTCTCCCACCAAACTTTGACATGGGGGGTGGCTTTGAGGAGCGCAAAAGTAATATTTTCTCTATTGGAAAAGTTATGGACAAAAAAATACCCTTCTAGTAGATTCAACCATTTGGCTACAACATCCACATGTATCTGACCTTCAAATATAAGAATATCAAAGTTGATATGTACCTTGAAGGGCGCGATGCCTTTGCTCGAAGAATATGCATCGTGTATTGGTAGTCGTCGAAGGATTTGCACAACACTATCCATCACCTCGTTCATCTATTGTGCGAGGGCTTCCTCGAGCAACAGTTTGAAAGGATCTCATGTGCTGTCATCTTTCTTTTCTCCTGCCATAGAAGGTCACTTGGGCATGCAAGAGCTCTTTTCCTCAAGAGAAACAAGCTCGAGACCCAACTCTTTGTACCCTGACCTCGTCGGTGACATGCACCATGCACTAAGAATGAGAAGGAGCAGACCGCTCTGAAACCACCAATCCATATTTTATGAGCATAACAAAATGAACACATATTATTAATGTTATTAACATAGAGACACAATGATCAATACATATATACAATAAAAATGGATTCTATTCAATAAAGAAATATGCTGGAACTGTAAAATGCAAACTGAAAACAAGTTTTCTAGAATGGTGGCGGTTTATCTATGAGAAGAGATGTGATGGTTGTGCTCATTCGCAAGAAGAGGAGTACAATGAGGCTCCAAAAGCCTTTTTACAATAAAAATGAATGACAAAACCATATACATCCAAAAATCTAACCCTAGGAGATGAAGCACCAAAAGTCATGTGGGCACTGTCGGGGTAAGTTGGTACATCAGTTTCCCGAGGTCATAACTTTTGCATACGATCTTTGTTTTAGGTGCACAATATCCTGTTGGAAAGGTCTATCCAAGGTATAGACATTATGTTGTCACACTCTCACTTTACCAAGAATGTGACTGTGGTAAGCCCAAAAAACGTTGTTTAGGGCCTCAAAAAGGCCCCGGAAGTTCAGGACATGAAAACTAGGAAAAGAACTGCCAAAACCAAAACTTCATGTGAGCCAGTTGGAATAGGTGGGTGGCCATCGATATCCACCTAGATAATTTCTTATGCATGAAATAGATAAAATGTGGAAAATAAGAGTTCAGTCAAGTACATTCACACACCATCTACAAAACAACACAAATATTTTCTTTGGGAAACCGTTACGGAAGAAAACCCAACTACATGCTGAGGTTTCTCTGCTCTCTTTTCTAGTATGGAAGTAATGCAAGTAGAAAGGAGAAGGCACTCTTTATAGAGTGACCTAAGACCTATGACCTATTAGGATGTTATAGAACATTAACCCCCTTTGTTATGCTGCATAATTTTCCCACTCGAAGTTGTTTTTCTCTACTATAGAAACCAAATACAATAACATAGAATGGAACCCCTTCTCCTCCTAGTGGTTCGTCATAGAATGGAACCCCTTCTCCTCCTAGTGGTTTGGTATTTAACGGAGCCTGATAGCCATCTAGGGGTAGGTGTTTTACTTTCTCAACCCTAAAATGTGATAAGGTTTTGAAACTTCTATAATATTCTTGCAATTACATACGTGGCTAACCCCATATGCATGAGTAACGGGGAATGACATGGCATCCTCTCATACCATGGTGGTCAACATGGTAGGTCAACTCGTGGGAGACATAACTTTTGCATATGAGCTTTGGTTGACACACAATTTGCACTGTTGGATAGGTTTCAGAGTTTAAAACACTATCAAGGGGGTGGCTATAAGTTTTGAACACCAAAACCCCATAAAATTGCATTTAATGCCTCAAAATGGCTTCGGAAAGTTGTGGACCACAATTTTCCAAACTAGAACCTGCTACTAAAATGACCATATAAGTTGATTCCTCTAATTTTTTTCGTTCTAAAAGCATAGAGATAGATGACAAATAATATACTGATCCAATCCAAATCATATATCCATAAATCAAAGTATCTTGAAAGAGACAAGTCAAGTCAATCATCCATCCATATACAACACATGAGTGAAAATATCTATTATTCAAAGATACAAAACATATTCCTAAATCAAAATATATTCAAAGAGACAAAGCAAACATTGTGAGGATAGAGGAATTAGAATGTTTATTATTCAAAGATGCAAGGCATATCCCTAAATCAAAGCATATTGAAAGAGACCAATTAAGCCAAGTCAATCATCCATTTACTTAGGGTATAGGACTGAAAACATTTATGTAGGATAAAAGAATGAAAATATTTATTATTAAAAAATATTTCCACGTATGAAAATACTTCCAAGGATAAAAGAATGAAAATATTTATTATTAATAAATATTTATTTATTATGAAAGAATGAATACTTCCACGTGGTTGGTCGTCAAGTCAAGACATTCCACCGTATTTTCCAGTGGCCTCACACCACTCTTAAATTCTCTTTGCAATTCTCTCTGCACACTACTCAAATTATCTTCTCTCCCATCACTCTTACATTTTCTCTGAACAAACTCACATTCTCTCTGCTTGGAGTGGGAAAATGAGTTCCTCTTGCCGCGGCATCGCCATTCCTATCGTTATTATTATTGGTACGCTACTATTACTGTATTTCTCACACATTCACCACAGATGAGGATTATCCATCTTATAAAGAGTGCGCTCCTTCTATTTGTGGCAATTCGATCATCCGATATCCCTTCGGAAAATGTGGCCCTGTATCTCCTGACTGCTTGGACAATCGGACCCTTCAATACCATCATTATGGATTCCCTGCGAGAGTAATTGGAAATATCACAGAATCGTCCTACTATACCCGAACCCTTCAAATCGCCCAAGATATACGCTTCGGCGATTCCTCAGTCTTCGCTGCTGAGAATGTCTTCGGCACTTCTTACTCAGTCTTCAACCTTTCTTGGGGATACACAGAGGGAACAATTCTTAACTGTACACAACAATTGGGGAGAAACGGACCGCCACCCTCACGCCGCTCGATTGGGGAGAAACGGACCGCCACTGGTTCAACGATAACTTCTGTTATAATTGCAGTCTGTATTCTGTAGTGGTTCCAACGGATGAGAACTACGACATTAGCGGTGATAAGAATTTGGAACAATTGAAGCAAAGAGGATTCCACATTACATGTATTGCCACTGGAGGAACTATCAAACAGATGGGAGCACAGATGGTATTAGCACATTCTATGCTGACGGAAATGGTATTTCTAGTTACACAGATAATTATGGCGATTATTGCATTTGCCGTCGTGGTTTTTACGAGGGTAATTGCTCTCAAGGTGAGGATCTCCAAAACTTGTTTTATTATCTTACTCCATTGCTTCCATTTCGTTTCCCTGCAGGACATCACACTGCAGGTCATATCCTATCTGTAGGAGTAACGGCAGGTAAATTTCTTATCTTTAAAACAGATCCATTTGTTTCTCACTCTTATCTTTTATACTCTAATTTTTCAACATTATTTCCAGAGATATTTTTTGGAGTATGTGCACTCTTCGGCATGGTAGTCGTTTCATGCATAGTGGTCCGTAGGCAATTTTGTTGTACGAGAACTGCCACCGAGGAGCAGAACATTCTAGCGTTTATCGACCCACTCAAGAACTCCCTCGGTTGAGAATTTTTTGAATTATTATTCCTCACAAGTGCCCACCAGATATGTTTATGCTCAGATTAGGTTTTGGAACAGTTTATAAAGGACAGCTTCCCACTGGACGTGGGATAGCTGTGAAGATTTGGATGAATCCAAACAGAGTGAACAACAATTTATAACGGAAGTGGCAACAGTGGGGACGACCTGTCATGTTAACCTGGTGCGCCTCTTAGGTTATTGTTCCCAGGGATCCATAAAAGCTTTGGTGTATGAATACATGGAGAATGGTTCCCTTGAGAGATATATCCATGGAGGCCGTCATGACGAGCCGGATTGGAAACAACTATTGGTTGTTTTTTTGATGCCCATGCCAGAGTTCCTATTCCAAGATGAAATGCATATCCAGATGTGCTATTTCTGTCATCAATACTCCCTACAAAATCATTATCTGTGTATCTAACCAACTGCAAATTATTTGAAGTAGAATACAATATGCCATGAGTCATAGTTCCTGCAATGTATCTTAATAACCTTTTTCATGCTTGTCAATGTGAAGTCTTTGGTGTGTCCCTGAATCTAGAAATCAAACTGACTCCATACATTATATATGACCTAGTTCTTGTGAGATGCATCAAGCTTCCAATCGATTTTCTGAATATGGTTGAATCAAAATCCATCTCATTTTGTTCTCTACTTAGTTTTGTGCCAATTTCCACGGATGTAGAAACTGGACTGCAATTTATCATTCTAAACCTTTTTAAAACATCTTTGCATATTTACTTTGACAAATGAAAATTCCCTTATCATTTTGTGTGACTTCAATGCCAAGAAAATATTTCATTAATCCCAAGTTTGTCATCTCAAATTCCTTCTTCACTGTTGATTTAAACATATTAATAGATAGATTACCTGTATAGATCCAATTATCAACATATAGGCAAACAATCAAGATCTGACCTTGTTCATTGACTTTGGTGTATAGTGTAGGCTCACTAGTGCTTCTTATGAATTCATTTTTTATCATGTATGAATCTATCCTTCTATACCAAGCTCTTGGTGCTTGCTTCAATCCATAAAGTGCCTTCTTCAACCTGTAAACTTTTTCTTCTTGTCCTTTTACTTCATATCATGGTGGTTGTTGCACATAGACTTCTTCTTCTAAATATCCATTCAAGAAGGATGTTTTAACATCCATTTGATAAACTTTCCAATTGTGTTGAGCTGCAATAGCTAGTACCATCCTAATTGTGTCAAGTCTTGCTACGGGCGCAAATGTTTCATTGTAATCAACTCCATATTCTTGTGCAAATCATTTAGCTACTAATCTTGCCTTGTATTTTTCAACTTCTCCATTTGCCTTATATTTAGTTTTATAAACCCATTTCACACCTATGCATTCTTTCTCCCTAGGTAAATCAACTAGATGCCATGTATTATTTTTCTTAATAGTTTCTATTTCTTCATTCATTGCATTAATCCAATGTTCTTCCTTAATTGCATCCTCAAAATATAGAGGATCTTGAGTAAATAGAGAAAAATCGGATTACAAATCTATCCTATCTCCTTGATCATATATTTCTTGCAAGCTTCTAGTCTTTTTGCCTCTTAATCTTGGTCTTAGAAAGTCAAGTGTAGGATTTGAGTCATAACTTACTTGTGGACTTGATGTTTCTCCTTGCTCAACTTGCCTTTGTGATTTTTCTTCTTGTGGAATTCTTGATGGTATTCCTCCTTTCTCATTTGATTGTTCTCCTTGACCTTTTTCTATTTGTTCTTCATATAGTACTCATGTACATGTAATTGTCTTGTCTATATTTCCATCCCATGACTCTTCCTCTTTGAATACAACATCTCTACTTACAATGACTTTCTTGGTTATAGGATTAAACAACTTATATGCCTTAGATTGTTCATCATAACCAACAAAAATGCATTTTTCACTTTTATCATCCAATTTACTCCTTGTTTGTTTAGTCGCATGTGCATATGCAATGCAACCAAATACTTTAAAATGAGAAACACTATCATGTTTACCAGTCCATGCTTGTTGATGAATCATGTCCCTCACAATCTTTGTTGGACTCAAGTTCAATATATAAACTACACAAGCTACTACTTCATCCCAATATTCATTAGATAGATTCTTGCCTTGCAACATGCTTCTTGTCATCTCCATTATTGTATGATTCTTCTGTTCTACAACACCATTCTATTGAGGTGTATAGCTTGTAGTGAACTGCTTCTTCATTCCATGATACCTGCAATACTCCAAAAAATAATTTGACTTGTATTCTCCTCCTCTATCTGATCTCAATATCTTAATGGATAGGCCACTCTATTTCGCAACGAATGCCTTGAATTCCTTAAACTTGTCAAATGTTTCAGATTTGTGTTTGAGGAATAAACCCATGTTTTTATACTATAATCATCAATGAATGTTAGAAAATATATGCTCCCCCCTAATGATGGTGTTTTCATTGGACCACATAAATCTGTATGCACAGTTTCTAAAGGTGCCCAAGCTCTATATGACATTTCTTTTTGAAAGCTTTTCCTATGTTGCTTGCCCAAAATAGAACTTTCACATGAACTTATTGGTGCTTGAATAGGTGGTAAACCTCTTACCATTTCATTTCTTTGCAATAAACACAGTCCTTTGAAGTTTAGATGGCCATACCTCAAGTGCCATATCCATGCTTGATCTTGACTTAATGCCTTGAAACTTGCTCCAATCTTCTCCATCATTTCACTTTTCATGTGAAGTGGGAACATTCTGTTGCTTGTTATTTTAATCTTTGCAATCACCATTTTGCTAGGAGGAATATCAAGTATAGTGCATACATTATTCTCAAAATCAACTCTATAACCATTTTGAGTAAGTTGTGCCACAATTATGAGATTATGCTTCAAACCAGGTACAAAATAAACATCAGGAATAGTTTTCTTTCTAGTCTTTGTTATTATATTAATTGTAGCTTTTCCCATGACTTCTACAGTATTGTCATTACCCAATTTAATTTGTGCTTTAACTGATGTATCCAAATCCTCAAACACCCCTTTATTTCCAGTCATATGGTTACTACAACCACTATCAAGAAACCAAATATTACTTGCATTTTCTTGAGCTACATCACATGTAATAAACAATGTCTCAGAACTACTCTCAGAGAAATTTGCATTCTGCTTTCTCATATCTGCTTGTTTCTTTTGGCATTCATTTGCAAAGTGACCATACTTCTTGCAGTAATAACATTGAATCTTTGATTTGTCATACCTTTGTGATGCCTGATTGTTATTGCTTTCCCTTGAGCTAAAATTTTGATTTGTCCTTCCTCCTGGGTCTTGATTCTTTCTTTCTTCTCTTTGAAAATTATTTCTTCCTCTTCCTCTTCCTCTGAATCTTGGATTTCCTCTTTCTCTGCCTCTGCCAAATTTCATTTGTGTTTTGAATGCATGATCCAATGAGGTATTGTCATTCATGTTCAACCCGTCTTCATAATTTTTCAAGGAGCCAATCAGCTCATCCATAGAATATGTAGTCAATTCTTTAGATTCTTCAATTACCACAACTATTGCATCAAATTTTCTAGGAAAAAATATTAAAACCTTTTCTACAACCTTCTCATCTGCTAGCTCATCACCATTTTGTCTTATTTGATTAACCAAATCCATAACACGATATGTAAATTGATCTATTGAATAAGAATCTTTCATTTGCATGTTTTCAAGTTCTCTTCTAAGCACTTGGAGTTTGGCAATTTTTACCTTACTGGTGCCTTAACATGTTGTCTCTAGAATGTACCATGCTTGTTGGTTGTAGTGGATGGTTTAATCCTTCCAACAACTGAATCATCCAACACTTGTCCAATTATCTGCAAAGCCCTTTTATTCTTTTGCCTATTTTCATCAAGATTTTTCTTTTCATCAACGCTCAAAATAGACTCATCTTGTGGGTCAATATAACCATTCATTACTATATCAAATAACTCATATGAATCTAATGCTAGTTTCATTCTAAATGCCCAATTATCATAATTTTTCCCAGAAAATGTTGGAATCATAAGTTGTTGATACATACCTGATGCCATTCTCTTTTAAAAAAGATCAATTCCCCAAAAACACTTTCAGGAAAATAGACAAGAGATCATAGTAAAAAAAGGTTGAGTGCTCTTTACAAATATTCTTGGAATTTCTTCCTTCCTAGCTCTCTGTCTTCAATCACCCCGTTTTTTTTTTCTTGTTTAAAAACCAGTCCACATCCCTCTTATTGCGTCTATTAGTGAACTTGTCAAACTCCTGCAAATGCTCTGTCTCTTTGAATTCAAATTGGTGAATGCTCTATCTCTCTATCAATATGCGACTAAGAGTATACCTCTGTCGTCTGCTCTAATAAAATCAGGCTACCTCTGTTGTCTTCTCTAATAACTCGGACTAGGGCGAATGGGAATGTAGAAGTGTCGGCTCCTGCAAAATTTCAGAGCACCACGCTTCCGCTGCGCGACTCTTATAGAATTGCAGAAACACTTTTCTTAGCGACAAGGACTCTCCTCTTATAATCCTCAGAGGAAGATCTTCTCTCAGCGTCGACTGGGAAACTAGGCCCTCTCAGTGACGACTGGGCACTAGTGGCAGCTTCTGGGGTTGTGGTCTGCTTCTAGACTGCTCGCTGGAAATGGTCTCTCGTTCCTTCTCTATTTGAAGACACTCTTGGTGGAGAGATACAATGATCTCCTCCCACAACTCAAACTCTGTCAGCACTTGGCCACTTGGCCACTCTTCCAACTGGGAGCACCTTTACACAAAATGCAAACCGATCTTCATGCTGGGTGACTTGCTTCTTCTGTTACGAGACTGTTACCGTCCTCAACCTTACAACACTTGGGAATTCTCCAACTCTCACGGTCCTCACAAATCTCACTTCTCACCTTGCTCTGATACCATGATGAAGTGGGCAGAAGCAAAGGAAGAACACATAAATTAACACACAGACAAATTTTTATTGCTCAATGAATACAACAAATACATCTGCCTCGTATTTATATAGGCCATGGAAGGCCCTCGAGAGTCCAGAGAGTTCTCAGAGCGTTGGTGAATATGTCGGTGGAGGAACTGTCTGGAAGTCAGTGGAAGTTATGGTGGTAGGTAGAAATGAACTCTTCCAATAGGATCCAAACAGTGTAAGTGTTTATCATATTTAAATTTTATTTAGATTTTCTGAACATTCAATTATATTCAATTTATTATAATATCTATGAGGAAACCTATTAGTATAATATATATGTCAAAGAGAAAACATAATAGTAGTGCCAACAATATTGATCCATTTATATTTGCTAAATAACATCAATTTCATTTTGTTTGGGTAGTGTTTGCACCCAATTCGTCACTTGGTGAGCAAATAAAGGGTGCTTACATGCCCTGTTGGGTCTTGCAGAGCATGACAGCTGTAGAGGAAAAGGTTAGAAAGAGAAACAACAAAACTATAAACAAGAAACAAACTAAAACAAACTAAAACTATGAGTATATGAAAAATAAATAACAAAGACAACAAGACCAATATCA
>JASDQU010308792.1:174283-192449 GCA_032191745.1 Picea mariana
AAAGATGAAAATGATGGTGAAAGAACTCCAAGCATATCCACTCAAGAGAGGAGTGAATAGCTCAATGAAATGGTGCTAATTATTCTCTTGCCAAAGAATGAGTCCTTAGCAATCTTAGCAGCATAACAATACATGAAATTCCTTGAGAAAATGATGGTTCTTCATGGGTTTTTATAGCATGGCATTGGGTGATTATGTAACCTCTTTGGAGTGTGAAAATGGGCTCTTTAGGGCTCAATTAGGTCTTTGACCAGCCTACCATGCGGATTCAGCTCAGATTTGATGTCAAATCGGCTTGGGAACTGATCCATTAGTGGTTGGGAGGCCGACCAATTTCAATAAATGCATCGTTTAGCAGGAGCGCGGGTTTTTCGCCCAACATCCGCGCATCGTGCGCTCATGCGTGCATTGTACGTTGCTGTTACACGCATATGCGCGCATCCAGGTTCTGTAAAGCGCCCTTCAATTTTTGGTTACTTTGTATAGTTTTTGACCCTTTTGCAATGCTGTGGATTTAACCCTGTGCCATGAATGACTTCATTCCTGTTTCGACAATGCGGAGTTCTTGTCGCCATGTGCGGACGAAATTTCAGTGATAACAGGTAGCTTCTATTGTGTTTCGACATTGGAATTTCATTGCAGCTCGGTTGCTAGCATTTTGTTTTAAATTGAAATTTCAGGATGTATCAAATAAATTTTATTTCCTTCTTTTTAGGTTTCAATGTTGAAGAGTATTTATTTTTTCAAATTGTTTCTGAGACTTACATTGCTTAGTCTTATAAATGTGCCAACTTTTTTTTATTGTTCTTTTAAATTTAGGGTAACAACTTGCATTCACATTGTCGGCATTGAAAACGCCTTCAAATGTTGAAAACATTGTAATTAGAGAAAAACTGGGGTTTGGCCATGCCATATGGACTTTAGGGGGTTTGGCTCCCTTGTATAAAGATTAGGGATCCAGAAAGAGAAGAGAGGTGATTCTGGAGAAATAGGGTCTGTGAAACAAAAGAACTTGATTCTGAAGAGGACCAATTGCAAAGGATGATGGCTTCCATTCAAGATTTCATCAAGTTGGAGAGTAGGGATTTAGGGATTTCTTCTCCTTCAGGTGGGTTTAACAGTGGGAAAATAAAATAATGTTGATGACGAAGAAGGAATCTTAAAATGTGAGGTAGAGAATATTGACTAGGAAAAAGATGTAGCCTGTCTCGGTCTCCATGATTCTGAAGAACGAGATGATGATGATATTAATGAAGATGAAAGCAATCCCAATGAAAAACAGAGTGCATGAGAGAGAAAGGCCAATAAATAGAGTGATGTTTTTCCCTGTATGCATTAACTCTAGTATAGAGTGATTTTTTTCTTTGTATGCATTAACTCTGGTTTTGCACTAGGCATGTTTTTTCATAAAGTGACACTTCATGGTTACATAGGAAGAATTATTGTACCATCTGCTTTGGTGGACCCAACTGCTCATGAAGGAAACTGCCAAGGAAGGATGAAACTTACATTGGCTAAGATGCCACCAGAATGGACATTTTAGTTTAATTTTTACAAAAGGAGGCCAAGAGAATCGAGGATTTACTAGATGTTCATCTCTACCTATGTAGACCTACCTCTCCTTTATGTATGTTTATAAGAGTAGTAGCATCGCCAGTGACTTGCTTTGTATTTAACTTACAAGAATTTTAGGCTTTGTTCATAGAATATAAGAGTAGTTGCATCATTGGTGGCTTGATTTGTATTTGATTTACAAGATTTTTAGGCTTTGTTCTCATAATCGCGTAAGTGTATTCATTCAGGGATATTGTTTGTATTTCCACTTGGACTTATAGGTTACATCAATCATGTTGGGATGTTAAGGTATTGCCTTTGATCTTGTGATTCATAAACACTCGCATAGTGAAACAATTTGAGGTTTTGTTCTTTGGACATGTACAAATCTTAAAACTAATAATTTATGTCATTGATGTATTTATGTTTTGAACCACTCGTAGTTGAAACAAGTTCCAAATCATCATTCTATGGTTTTATTTCTATGGAACATAAGACACCTGCATGCATCAGATAGGTGGGTTCCATGTAAGGACTATAGTTTGTCTTTTTAGGCCTTTGGAACCCATGTTTTCTGTAATTTTAATAGCAACATACCTCGTGAAGGTTCCCATAAGAGCCCTACATATAGCAGTTATTTTGGCCAGGTTTCCATTTGAGGATTATAGTTTATATGTTTTTAAGGATTTGGAGCACTGGTTTTTTGTGAGTTCCATATGAAGGTAATAGACGACACGATTCCCCGCGCAGTCTACTCTACATAACGTAGTTTCAAATACTGTGCACCAAATAGGCTACACTATAGAGTTCTGAAGACTACTGCATAGTGCACAGACTGCTCAGTTTGCTATGCACTGTGAATACACACAATTAATGAAATGATTTATGAATGAGGAATAACATATTGTTATGATTAGCACAAAAACTCAGAAATAAGACAAAAACTTGTCAATACTCAAAATGATTTATATTAATGAACTTGGGCGCACTGCGCATGATTACAAAATACAATGACTAGATGAGATTCAGCTCAAACAACTTCTTCTGTTGAATTTACAGACACAGAGCCTATGCTCAGACTTCTTCAACTCCTCAAGTGCTCCTAGTTCTCTACTGTTCTTTCTACCTCTATGTTGTGCATCTATCTTCCCGCATCTATTATGCATCATCCTACTAACTAAGAGACTCAGACTTACATAAATCTGACTGAGACTTCCTACAAAAGATAAGACTGATTCAACATTAAATACTGTCATTAATTCGACTAAGTCTTCAACCACTTAACTGAGCAAAGATAGAGATCAGATCCATTTATAGCTTCACTACTCATCGACTGACTTTTGAGTAAACATGTGACTTTTCACTTACAGACTGTCAAGCTGTCTGAGTGACTATTCCGGCTGACTGAGAGCCTGCTGACAAAATGACTGAAAGAAAAATTGGTGGAGACGTGAATATCTCACTGACTTGTAATTACAACTTCCAACACTCCCCCTTAATTATAAGTTGGTTGGATTACAAAAGAAAATTACATCAAAAATTGAGTTTACAATTTTACTGTCACTCATCTATTACTGCGCAAATGTTGAAATGCATCTCTTGCTAGAGCCTTTATGAAAATGTCTGTGACTTGTTCTTTTGACCTACAAAACTCTAAATAGATCTCTTTGTTATTCACCAATTCTCTGATAAAATGATACATTGTATCAATGTGCTTAGTTTTCTTGTGAAACACATGGTTCTTTGATAACATGATGGTTGAATTGTTATCACAGTAAAATGTTGTTGGTTCATGTTGTTCCTGCAACAAATATTTTAACATTCTTCTCATTCATATTGCTTGACAAGTTGCGCTTGAAGTTGTGACATACTTTGCTTCTACTGAAGCAAGTGTCACTATGGGTTTCTTCCTTGATGCCCATGATACCATACATGTTCCAAAATGAAATGTGTACCCAAAGGTACTTTTATTGTCATCAATGTTGCCTCCACAATCACTGTCAGTGTATCCATATAGTTTGAAATTTTATGAAGTGGAGTACTTGATGCCAAAATCTTTTGTTCCATTCACATATCTCAAGATTCTCTTTCCTTCTTTCCAATGTGATTCTTTTGGAGTTTCCATGAACCTTGAAATGAGGCTCACTCCATACATAATATCAAGTCTTGTTGTTGTGAGATACATAAGACTACCTACCAGTATTTTAAACAGTGTGGGATCCACTTTGGACCCTTTATCTTCCTTGCTTAGTTTCAATCCTGTTATGTCAGGTGTTGGTGCTGCTTTTGAATTCACCATATTGAATCTTTTCAATATTTCATGCGCATACTTGGACTGTGTGATAAATATATCAGTTTTGGACTGGTACACCTCTATTCCCAGAAAACATCACATAAGCCACAAATCAGTCATTTCAAACTCATCCTTCATGATTGAATTGAATTCTTCTATGCCAAAGTGTTGGCACAGGGGGTAGACCCAGGGTTCAATGCTAAGACAATGCACCAACAAAACCCTAAGTACCGTGTAACGAACCCCTCGACCAACCTGAGGCTGGGGTACGCCACTCCAGAGAAACCACTCATGCTATGATGCCAGTCGCTAACATTCCCATCCATGAGGCCGAGACATGCTACTCTAGGGAACGTCTTTTGTTCCCTTACTATGGAACATACAGTAGCATACCTAGTAGTCAACTAAGCAATGCCACCTAAATTTACTCTTTAGACTGCATGCAACTAAAAAATATACATATAGCATGCTCACGGAAGCTTTACATATAAACATAAACAAACCATTACTTTCTGTAACATATGACTTTTATATTAAAATAACAGTAATTACCGATATGCCCCATTTACAGGAAATTACCCATAAGCACACAAGAAACATAGTCACATATATGATAAAATCGTAACATGGGTATGTAAATAACAAAACAACATATCCATTTATCATACAATTGGTACTTATCTTAGAAATACTATCACGAACTGCTCATAGACCATCCACGAACCTCCCCGCCATAGAATACATTATTCATCACTCTCAACAGTGAATCACCCCCGAGCTGGGACTAAACTCCACCCAAGGTAAGGGATTCCTATCCAGGCTAAGGCTCATGGGAAATAGGAAAGACTCTGTCTCAGGTGCTCACTCAACTAATAGCCTACATCTTCTCATTCCCCACATGCCTGTCCCACCCAAGGAAGTGTGCCCCTTCTCTGCTCAACAGTCCCTCGGCTGCCCCACTTCCCTTCTAGGGCTTCAGCAACAGGCTGAACCAGAAGTCTCAAAGCATTGTAGCTACAGTTTAGCACCAACATAAACCAATCCACAACAATTCTCTTGCCCAGAGAACTGCTCACGGGCCTAACAACCCACTTCTTCAATCCCGCTCCAAGCTAACCAGGTACACCAACCAAAAGGGATGGGAAAATAGGTTACAGAAAGGTGGAATGATTGTCTCAAGAATAACATAATGTATGAGTGAAAATGGTCATGGAGTCATTGACTGGATAACTGAGTGTGTTTTTGGAATCACTATGAACTCTCTATAAAAAAATGGTCCCCTGGTGGTTTCCCCCTGTTTTCCGCTCGTAACCTCCCTCTTTGAATCCCCCTTCTGGGCTAAGTTTCTCTACGATATGAATGCATTTCCCCTACTTGACACTTGTCATATCGAAAGTTACTTTTGTCCACTTGTCCCCAACTTTAGAACTTAGGATAAACTAATTATCCATACTTTATGTTTTAGGAAATATTAATATAATATTTCTTGACTTTTGGCCCTCCCTTACCCTAACTGGTGAAGTTCAGTCCCCCATCTCTTTTATCATGGTCGTTCTATGCGCAATGATGTATTTTCTATTAATCACGAGTCATGTAAAAACTAGGTGCATTGGTCGTTGACATCTAGGCGTACTAACCTAATTCCAAGACATAAGCATTCCGGCTTATAACACTTGCTCACCAACCTATAACACATATTATATACACAAAGGTTCGCTGACCTTAATATAGTGTGCACTTTGTTACTGCGCATTGTATCCTCTATCTTTAAGGTTGCACACACCTTAGTTACTGCGTGCGGTATTCAGAAATGTTCATGAGCAGGAAATGAAATCATATAAGCAACTGGACCATTCCTCTCTAGGATTTCAAATGGTCCACAAAATCTAGCCTCTAACTTGGTGCAACTTCCCAGCTTCAAGGAGCTCCTATTAGTTTTCACTTTCAGGAAAACATGATCACACACTTTGAATTCTATGTGGATTCTATTTTTATCAGCATAGCTTTTCTGTCTGTCTTGGGTAGCTTTCAAATTCTTCTTAATTTTTTTAACATTTGATCTTCCATTTCCTTAAGCAATTCTGGCCCGACTACTATTCTATCAGTTGGATTATCCCAGCTTACTAGAGTATTGCACCTCCTGCCGTAAAGTGCTTCAAACGGGCTCATTTTCAATGATGTCTGATACCCATTGTTATAAGCAAATTATACCAAGTGTAGGTAGTCTTCCCATTTCAATGGTTTGTCCATCACATACATTCTCAACATATCTTCTATCACCCTATTCACTCTTTCTGTCTGTCCATCAGACTCAAGATAATAAGTTGTACTAAATTTCAAATTCGTTTCGAATCCTTTGAACAATCCTTTCCATAAATTCAAGGTGAATTTTGGATCTCTGTCAGACATAATCATTTTAGGAATTTCATGCAATCGTGCTACTTCCTTCATGAAAATATCAACAACATCAACTACTTTGTGAGTAGTTTTTAGTGGAATAAAATGGGCATCTTTTGTAAGCTTTTCCACCACTACCATAATTGAATCATGTAGCTTACATGTTCTAGGAAATCATGTAATAAAATCCATTGTCACCACTTCCCACTTCCATTCAGGAATCGGAAAAGGTTGTAGCAATCCTGCTGGGTTCCTATGCTCTGTTTTAACTTTCTAGCAATCCATAAACCTAGCGATGTATTATGCAATTTCTCTCTTCATACCTGGCCAAAATTATTGGCTCTTGACCACTATTATGTTTTTCTGATATCAAGGGTGTCTTGCATAAGGAGCATTATGCATCTCACGCAAAATTATACGTTTCAAGTCCTGGACATTTGGTACAAAAATTTTGTTCCTGTGCAATAGTATTCCATCTACTCCCAACTTATAATTATCCATCTTCTGTGGTGTCTCACCTTTCTGTAGCATTGCTACCAATTCTCTGTACTGTAGATCTATATTTGCAGCCTCCAGAATTTTTCTATTAACATCAATCTGTTACATGCTGATGGATGTAGCATGAAGCTCATGCACCCTCCTGTTGAGTGCATCAACCACTTTATTTTCTTTCCCTTTGATATGATTTATATAAAAGTTATATTCTCTTAGAAATTCTAACCATTTGCTTTGTCTAACATTTAGATTTGGCTGATCAAATAAATATTTCAAACCATTGTGGTTTTTTCTTATCTCAAACCTCTTTCCCATGAGGTAGTGTTTCCATTTCCTCAGAGCATGCACTATGGTTGCCAACTCCAAATCATGAGTGGCATAGTTTCTTTCATGCTCCTTCAACTTCCTTGATTCATAACATATCACAAATCCATTTTGATTGAGGACTCCACCCAGTCCTTTATTACAGGCATCTGTGCATACAATGAAATCTTCATTTGGGTCTGTGATCCTTAGTATTGGAGCACTTGTCAATGATTGTTTCAAATGTTGGAAACTCCTTTCATAGTCCGTCATCCACTGAAACTTCATACCTTTCCTTTGCAAGGAAGTGATTGGGCGTGCTATCTTCGAGAATCCTCCAATGAATCTCCTGTAGTAACCTGCAAGGCCCATGAAAGATCTGACCTCTGTCACATTCTTTGGTGCTGACCATTCTCTAATGGATTCTACCTTCTCAGGGTCCACTACTATCCCATCTTCTGAGATGATATGCCCCAAATAATGAATTTGTTTCTGATAAAATGACCACTTGCTCAATTTGGCATACAACTGATGTTCCCTTAATACTTGCAACACCATCCTCAAATGATGTTCATGCTCTTCCTCTAACTTGGAATATATAAGAATGTCATCCAAAAAGACAATGACAAACTTGTCCAAATACTCTCAGAAAATACCATTCATTAAGAACATGAAAATAGTTGGTGCATTTGACAATCCAAACGGTACCATTGTGAACTCATAATGACCATACATTGTCCTGAAGGTGGTCTTGCTAATATATTCTTCTTTAATTCTTACCTGATGGCATCCTGATCTAAAATCTATCTTTGAAAATATCCTTGCACCCTTCAATTGATCAAAGATATCATCAATCCTTGGTAGAGGATATTTGTTCTTAATAGTCACTTTATTGAATTGTCTGGAGTCAATGCACAATATTAACGTTCCATCTTGCTTTTTCAAAAACAAGACTGGGGCACCCCAAGGTGATACACTTGGGTGTATATACCCCTTCTTCAGAAGTTCTTCAAGCTGCATTTTCAAATCCTTCAATTCTAGTGTACTCATTCTGTAAGGAGTCTTTGATACTGGCACTGCTCCAGGCATCAAATCTATAGAGAAATCAATGTCTCTCCTTGGGGGTAGTCCTAGTACTTCCTTGAATACATCTTCAAATTATTTTAAGACTTCATAATTCTCCAAATTTGGTACCTTGTCTTTAGGTGTCTCCTCCATATGAGCTGCAAATACTTGACATCCTCTTCTATAACATTTCTTCAACTGTAATGCTGAAATTTATCTAATGGTTACTGCCCTAGGAATTCCTTGCACTTTCCTTTGGTTCGCTTCTTCATCCAAGCAAGTGAATGCTTTGTTATGAAAATCCAATAGAGCATGATGTGGGTCCAACCAATCCATCCCAATTAAACAGTCATAGGAACCTAAGGGTAAGATGTTCAAATATGCCTTGGTATTTAGTCCATTCATGTCTATGAGGCAGGACTTAACCATCTCTTTAACTTTTCTTCTGGCTCCTGTAGCCAGTTGCACCAACCAAGATTTCCCATGCTTGCTTCCTGGTAATTGAAAATTTTCCACCATCTTAGGGTCTATATAACTATGGCTAGCTCCTAAATCAATTAAAATAGCAAGAGCTTGGTTGTTGATCATACCTTCCTCTTCAATCATGTGGGACTGATACTCTGCTTGCTTGTTGTCTAGGGTTGCATAAATCCTTGGCACATTTCTGCCCATGTCCTCTATTGTCTCAGCTCATTGTACATTGTGAACAACCTTACCTTTTTCACCTCTGTGAGGAAAATCTCTGAATCTATGGTCTCCTTTACAACCCCAACATTGAATAGGTGGATGTCTTAGCCCTTGACTCCCTGTGTCAATCACTCTGGTTTCCTTATGCCTTTGCTTCCGTTGTGGATTATTTCTGAAGAATGGTGTCTTAACTCCCTTCTTTCTCTGATCCATCTTGAATTTCTTATTGTCTTCCCAAGATTTTTGGAAAGCTGGTCTTGCTTTTAGCTAGTCATATAAGAATTTAGCTCTTCTTATGGTCTCTTCTAATGTCTTAGGATCATCATACTATATTTTGTCACTGATGAACGTTGGCAATCCAGTTGAGTACCATTGAATCTTGACTGTCTCATCCTTAATGAAAGAAACATACTTCAGCAATTCGAGAAACCTTCTCTCATATTCATCTATGGTCGTACTTCCAAGCTTGAGTTCAAACAACTCTTTCATTTTCTTTTCATAGCATCTATTGGTCAAGTACTTCTTCTCAAAATTGAATTCTCTCCAAGTAACACTTTTCTCTACAATGTGTTGTACCTGCACAAGTTGATCCCACCACATGGAGGCCTTTCCTTTGAGTTGATAAATAGAAATTCTAGCTTCAGCATGAGAAGAATAATTGTGCAATTGAAAATACTTCCTCATGCCTAGAAACCATGTTTCAACATCTTCATCCTTCTTGTGCTCACCAACAAAAGTAGGAGGTTTGATTTTGTTCATTTCTCCTTGCATCTCATCCACCCCAGATCTCTTATACCTTCTGATAGGGGATAGGCTTGAATTTTTTCCTTCTCTCTTATGGGAATGTCTAAGGGAATGATGGTGATGTTTACTAGCACTTTTTACTTCTCTCTTCTCCTCTGAATATTTGTGACTCTCATATCTACTTGAGTCACTCTCCTTAGCCAATTTCTTCTCTATTCTGTTCAAACCTTCCCATAGTTTCATGTTGAAGTCATCTTGCTACTCTTTATATTTCATAAGCCTTTCATTATCAACTTTATGGCTTTGGACATCCTTCTGCAAATTCTTAATGGTCTCAGCCATATTCATATCTTCATTCCTTTCTTCTCCATGTATGTTGGAGTTCATTCCTTCCATGTCCAAGTGGATATCCATCCCTCTTCTCTTCTCTGGATGAATGTAATTCTCCTATTCCTCTTCCATTCCTATGGACTCTGTACTGGTCTATCCTGACCAAGTTTTTCTTAATTCTACAAAACGTACAACCATTGAAACTTATCAGACCAACCAATCAAGAATTCATGAGAATATGCACCATTTTGATTTAACATACATGTCAACATTATCACTCCCAGTTTCTTGGTGTTATCACCATGACAATTCTAGATAAGACCCAAGTCTCGAGAATGCTGACGCATAGTGCCTTTCGAGATACACTCACGCAAGAAGGTGGCTTTGTCAAAACCACTTTCACCAAGACGTAGTATTACGTGTCTCAACATGTCAAGTCCACCACTCGTGGAGAGGACGACGGCCAGTCAAATCACCCTGCTTCATTCATTCGATACTTTACAGCCATGTGACGTTAGTTGAACACCACCATGTAATGAACTCAAAAGCCAATCATTCGAAATGGATTGGCCGAGCATGGCAACCCAACGCTCCTTGTACGTAACCTGTTTGTGCTTCATAAATGGAGTTCTATAATTACTACTCCTCAAGTATGAAGATATCTGTGTATCCATATTCATAGTAATATTCAAGCTACTTGACTTCCTTCTCTCTGTAGAGACACATTTTGTTATTCCCAACCTGAGATACATGGACAAAGCTAAGTTGAGTGCAACTGGTTATTTGAGCAACATTCTAGGCTTTCCTGCGACTGAGGAAAGGGTCCTCGCGCATCTTCTAGCAACTAAATTCCAAATAGAGTTGGTTATAGACTCATGATTGGAAGTCAGGCTGAATCCCATTATAAAGGATTTAGTCATCAACAAGCCAGCCGCTAAGAAGAAAAGGAGTAAGCGACATAAGAAGGAGGAATTTACGGTTGAAGCGACAGAAAGTGTTGGAGAAAATCAACCGATCTAGTTAGAATCCTCTTTAAAGGTGGAGATCGCTAAGATGAAGTATTCAACTAAGATAAGCATGTCTTAGCGAATTTTTGAACATCCAGTAGCGGAGGTAAAGAGTACCAGAGATGATAGGCCTGTTCTTCAGCAACATTTTTTACAACAGGCTAACTGTTGTCATCAACCTTTTGTAATTTTGTGATTAATATGATTATATAAATACAGAAAAGGATTTTAGACTGTTTTATTACAATTTCTATCTGGTGATGTTATGACTCTTTTTTTCTTTTATAAGAGTTTTTTCTTGTAATCTTATATTTTATTTTCATCTATCTAAATCGGAAGAAATTAAAATTCATAATTCTTTTTAATTAATGCTTCAATGCGGTTGTGTGTTTATTTTTCTTTTATTATTATGCAATTTAAACTCAGACTCCTTGCCTTCTAAGCGACTTTGCACACATTAACTTGACATGTTCATTTATATTATCGTGCATAGTAATATTACAAGGTAAATTCTTCTCCACGCACCTAAATCTACTGTGCATTTCTTCTTCGTCATACCGACTACTTATGCGCACTATTCTGACGTTGTGCGCCAATATCCACTGTGCACCGATATTCCACATGATTTTTCGTCCTATGCATGCACCATGTCAAGTTTAACATATTCCTTCGTGCTCAAATATATGTGCATACTACTAAATACACTATCGCGAAACAACTTATACTCATACTTATGCACGTAACAACAAAACTCATCTGCGTTAAGCAATACTTGCGCACCCCATGTGCACCTTACTATGTGTGTGCTTACCACGCAAGGCTAATTTCAGCGCGTGCATCTATGCATAATAATATTTGGCGCGATGCCACGATTTACCGTGCACACTGGCATGCCATGGTTTTTCGTGCAGTGCCAAACTTACCACACATACCAGTATGCCAACCTTTTTCCAAGGACACTCTATGACTCTAATTCTGGTCACTTCGAATTTAATTTTTTTGTGAATATTCACTTCAATTGCAATTCTTCTGGCCCATCCAAGCTTAGTGTTGAACTAAGGCTCTGATACCATACTATAATGAACCCCTTGACCAACCTGAGGCCGGGGTACGCCACTCCAGAGAAACCACTCATGCTCTGACGCCAGTTGCTAACATTCCCAGCCATGAGGTTGGGACATGCTACTCTAGGGAATGTCTTTCGTTCCCTTACTGCGGAACATACAGTAGCATACCTAGTAGTCAACTAAGTAATGCCACCTAAATTTACTCTTTAGACTGCATGCAACTAAAACATATACATACAGCATGCTCGCGGAACCTTTACATCTAAACATAAACAAACCATTACTTTCTATAACATATGACTTTTATATTAAAATAACAATAATTACTGATATGCCTCATTTATAGGAAATTACCCATAAGCACACAAGCAACATAGTCACATATATGATAAAATCGTAACATGGGTATGTAAATAACAAAACAACATATCCATTTATCATACAATTGGTACTTATCTTAGAAATATTATCACCAATTGCTTATAGACCGTCCATGAACCTCCCAGCCGTAGAATACATTGTTCATCACTCTCAACAGTGAATCACCCCAGAGATGGGACTAAACTCCACCCAGGGTAAGGGATTCCTATCCAGGCTAAGGCTCATGGGAAACAGGAAATACTTTGTCTCGGGTGCTCACTCAACTAACATCCTACAACCTCTCATTCCCCACATGCCTATCCCACCCAAGGAAGTGTGCCCCTTCTCTGCTCAACAGTCCCTCGGCTGCCCCACTTCCCTTATAGAGCTTCAGCAATAGGACGGACTGAAAGTCTCAGAGCATTGTAGCTGGAGTTTAGCACCACCTAAAATAAATCCACAACAATTCTCTCACCTAGAGAACTGCTCATGGGCCTGACAACCCACTTCTTCAATCCCACTCCAAGCTAACCAGGTACACCAACCAAAAGGGACAGAAAAACAGGTGTCGGAAAGGTGGAATGGTTGTCTCAAGGATAACAAAATGTATGAGTGAAAATGGTCATGGAGTCATTGACTGGATAACTGAGTTTTTTTTTGGAATCACTCTGAATTCTCTGTCAAAAAATGGTCCCCTAGTGGTTTCTTCCTGTTTTCTGCTCGTAACCTCCCTCTCTGAATCCCCCTTCTGGGCTAAGTTTCCCCACATTATGAATGCATGTCCCCTACTTGACACTTGTCATATTGAAAGTTACTTTTGTCCACTTGTCCCCAACTTTAGAACTTAGGATAAACTAATTATCCATACTTTATGTTTTATGAAATATTAATATAATATTCCTTGACTTTTGGCCCTCCCTTACCCTAACTGGTGAAGTTCAGTCCCCCATCTCTTTTATTGTGGTCGGTTTGCATGTAGTGATGTATTTTCTATTAATCATGAGTCATGTACAAAGTAGGGGCATTGGCCCTTGACATCTAGGTGCACTGGCCTAATTCCAAGACATAAGCATTCTGACTTATAATACTGGCTCACCAGCCTATAACACATATTATATACACAAAGGTTCGTTGACCTTAATATTGCGCGCCCTTTGTTACTGTACATTGTATCCTTTGTATTTAAGGTTGTGTGCACCTTAGTTACTGCACGTGGTATTCAAAAATGTGCACATTACATCCCTTTACTGTGCATTATATGCGTGCACCATGCCATGAAAGGTGTATTACAAAAATGATGTCTAAACAACTCACTAGGTTAAATATACTTGGATTATATTTACATTTGGGTTCAACCGAGGGATATTACATACCGACCCTTTCAAAAACACCTGCGAAGCATATGAAGTCTCACCCGAGGTAGAGGCAGGGGTGGTTGCAAGACTCAAGTGTCTGCAACCTTAGATGGGACAAAGATATGTGATTCTAATCCTTCAAAGAGTACTTAGCACCGCCGGTCCTTTAATATGCAACCAATAACTACTTCGCTGATAATACAGAGATTCGCAACATTCAAAATGATCTTAACATAATTAAGCACTTATCATAAGCAGTTCTATCCAATCATCTCAAGCACTTAGCAAAAGAAGATACAAGCATATCAAGACAATGCACAAAGAAAGACAACACAATGTTTATGTGGTTCACGCCCACCTTGGGGCTACATCCACCAACTCTTCTTCTTTATTAGCATCTTCAATCTGTTACAAGCACAAAGCCATAAAAACCCTTACTCTGCATCGGGCAGAAGATCTGCACAAATCACTAGATCCTTCTTCCTTGCATTACAACACAAAGCCTTTCACAACTTATTACAACAACTTGCACTTGGCTCTGCAAGTCTTCACATAGGCAAAAAGTACTTACAATTTGCTCTAGCACTTAGCCTTAGCACTTTTGACCACATGGATCAAACTCTCTTCTATCTAGCCTAGGCATCTATTTATATATTACCAAATAGGATTAAACATGGGTGAACCCATGGGCTGACATCCCTTTCCTGTTACATTATACCAAAAACCCAAAAAGGACACAAAAGTGGGTCGAGATCCCGTGATCTTCGCTTCATTGCGCGCTCCTCCTTCGACAGGCTGTGGAAGTCCCAAAATATGTCATCATGATGAAGATTATCCAAAAACTTGGTCAAGGGCCAACACAAAGTCACCTATAAATATCAAATCATCCACTTATAAACAAACAATTAACACATTACCTTGTTGATTTGATTTGATGTACAATGTTGGCTCATTTTCACTTCTATGAAATCCATTTTGTGTGAGATAGGAATCAATGCGACTATACCAAACTATGGGAGCTTGATTTAATCCATACAATGTTTTCTTCAATATGTACACTTTGTCTTCTTGTCCTAGAACCTCATAACCTTGTGGTTGTTCCACATATACTTCTTCTTCTAAGTTTCCATTCAACAATGTTGGTTTTACATCCATCTGATTAACTGGCCATTTGTACTACGCGACAATAGATAACACAGTTCTAACTGTGTCCATGCGCACAACTGGTGCAAATGTTTCATTGAAATCAATTCCAGGTTGTTGTGTAAAGCCTCTTGCAACTAACCTTGCCTTGTACTTCTATACATTTCCTTTTGCATCTTGCTTGGTTTTATAAATCCACTTGACACTTATAACATCCTTGTCTTTAGGTACATCAACCGATTTCCATGTTTGATTGTTCTCTATGCATATGATTTCTTCATCCATGGCTTGTGCCCATACATCATCTTTGACTGCTTCTTCAAAATTTAATGGATCATCTATTTGTGAAAACAGAGCAAAAGATGAAAATGAATTTGTTGCGTCTTCATTATAGATGTCGTGCAGACTTATTTTTTTTCTTGGTAACAGACTTGTTAATGTTGGATCTGGAGATGTAGAACTACTTGGACTGCTTGTTGGTGTTTGTTGTGCTCTAGGTGTAGACTGCACACTTGTTGTTCTTATTGGAGTATTCTGCATGGTGATTTGCGTCGCAGTGCCAAGTGTAGAAGGGATTGCACACTGACCTGTGCATGGTGTTTGAACCACTTCTTCTTCTATGTCATCATGCTCCATCACATCAATAATTTTGATTGTCTTTGTTATGCTTCCGTTCCATGCTTCATTCTCCATGAACTGAACATCGCAGCTGATTATGACTTTTCTTACGATAGGTTCATACAACTTGTATCCTTTTGTTTCTTCAGAATACCCAACAAAAATACATTTATGTCCTTTTTTGTCCAACTTCATTCTCAGTTCATCTGGAACATGTGTGTATGTGACGCAACCAAAAACTTTTAAGTGCACCACATTATGCTTTGAACCTGTCCAAGCTTCTTGAGGAATTATATTCTTCACACTCTTCATCGAACATGTATTCAAGATGTATACTGTAGTTTCTACTACCTCAACCCAATACTCATTTGACAAATGTTTGGTTGTCAACATACTGCATGCCATTTCCATGATGGTTTTGTTCTTTCTTTCTGCGAAACCATTCTACTGGGGTGTGTATCGCACGGTAAACTTTTTGTAGATGCCATAAACTTTACAAAAGTTGTAGAAATATCTTGAGATGTATTCTCCTCCTCTGTATGTTCTTAGACACTTGATGTAATAACCACTTTGTTTCTCCACAAGTGTTTTAAACTGTTGAAAACAACCCAATGCGTCATATTTATGATTTAGGAAATAAATCCATGTCTTTCTTGAGAAATCATCAATGAATGTTAGAAAATAAGTATTGCCTCCTATAGATGGAGTTTTCATTGGTCCACAAATGTCTAAATGTATTATTTCCAGTGGAGCTCTTTCTCTGTAGGACTTTCCAACTAGAAATGATTCTCTATGTTGCTTGCCAAATATGTAGCCTTCACATATCCTTTTTGGTTTTTCAATCAATGGAAATCCTTTTACCATATCCTTTGTGTGCAGCAGCTTCAGACCTCCAAAGTTCAAATGTCCAAATCTGAAATTTCATAACCAGGAATCATCCTGTATTTTAGACTGAAATGTTTCCTTTATCTCTGCACCATTTTCTCCTTTCTTGATACTGCACGCACTATTTTCTTCATTGGAACTGCGCACACCTTTTGTTGTAAATGTAGTGTCGATATGCACACTTTTTCTTTTATCAACAATTTGTGTTGTATTCTTCTTCTTGGCTGGATTCAATGTCAACGAGAACATCCTATTACTTGTCATCTGGATTTTTTCAATAAGTAGATTGCTTGGGCATTTATCCATGATCACACAATGGTTATCTTCCATGTAGATTCCGTATCCTTTTTGTAATAGTTGTCCTGTGCTCATAATATTATGCTTCAAACCATAAACATAATATACATCACTCATAAATTTATGTTTTCCTTGTATGGTTAAAATGTTTATACTTCCTTTGCATAAGACGATGACTTGGATATTTGTTCCAAGGGTAACCTTGGTTTGGACCGACTCATCCAAACTAGAAAATAGTTCTTTGTTTCTTGTCATGTGATCATTGGTTGGTTCTCTATAAATTACATGGTTTTCTCTCTCTAAATAGGGCTCATGTTCAGTGCACCTAATCGTTCACTACAAGAAACCATTAATAGCACATAGAACCCATTCTAAATAAAGAAACCAACCATGAATTCACTTCCTGCAGTACATGCTATGTTTCAATCAAGCTTACAAGGAGTAACAAATTTGAATAGATGGGATTAGTACTAAGCACAACTTGAATCTAAGTACCATATGCCACATGGACTTGCTTGAGCAATATTGCATTCAACTGGTGACACTATATTGGACATTTCTACAGCACTAGGTATTTCTACAACGTGCACCACAAACATAGGGAGAGTTTGGTTATTTGCATTATGTGGCTGATCTTGACTTTGCTTGTTCTGATTATATTGTCTCTTCCTGCACTCACATGCATAATGTCCATACTTTTTATAGTATTGGCACTTAATCTTTGACTTGTCTGTTCTCTAACAACTTGGTTGACTGGTACTTGGGTTTTGACCTCTTCCACCAGTATTTCCAGGATTGCTACTACATCCATCTCTGACAGAACTTCTTCCTCTGCCTCTACAGTTAGCACTCCCTCTTATTCTTCCATGACTTATAGATGACTGTGCGAAAAATGCATTATCTAATGACATATTGGACCTATTCAATCTGTGTTCATGATTGATGAGGGAATCTTGCAGTTCATCTAAACTAAACCGACTCAAGTCTTTGCTCTCTTCTAGAGTCACAACAAGGGTGTCAAACTTAGGAGGAAGACTCCTAAGTACCTTTTCAATACCTTTTCTATCTTCGATGGTTTCACCATGAGACTTAATCTGATTTATCATTCCAATGACATGGGTATAGAATGAATCTACTGTGTCTAAGTCTTTCATTGACATAGTTTCAAAATATCTTCTAAGAATCTGTAGTTTTGCAGTATTTACTTTGTCCATGCCATGATAAAAGGTTTGTAATGTGTCCCATGCTTCCTTGTCTTTCTTTTCTGATGAAAATCTTGGAAGTATGCTCTCATGCATGGCTTGATGCATGTAAAACAACGCCTTTCCATCCTTCTTTCTTTGATCTTTCAAGACATATTTCTCAACTTGTGTGAGGGCATTGTATGTTTCCTGATCTACTGGTTCCATATAGTCATTCTTGACTATTTCCCATACATCTTGACCTCGGAACAAAGCCTTCATGGTCAAGGACCACATCTCATAGTTCTTTCCTGTAAAAGTGGGAGGTTGCAAATTTGAGGTAGAAGCCATTTTCACTTTCAACAAAGTTTATTCTCTTGACCAA
>JASDQU010308792.1:195909-223047 GCA_032191745.1 Picea mariana
TTAGCTTGATTTAATACTGTAGGTACTTCTTTAAAATTTTGATTGTACTTAGAACTTAGCTTGACATCATGCAAGATTGCAAGACATGTACCTTGGGGAAACCCTATACAGGGAGAAAACCCTAACAAACAATTTCCTTTTATTGCATTAATAATGTATGACCACTTTCAAATTTTTCACCATGAAACTATGCTCTTAAAGAGCTTGCCAAGTTGACTCTGATGACCTCACTGTGTAACTAAAAGACCTTGTTGATTTAGAATCACCTGTTACAAACCATCACTAAAGATGCATCTTTGACGATATACGTTGCCTCTTTTGGACTGTTACGCTGCCTCTTTATGGTGCGTTATTGCTGCCACTTATTGACTATTATTGTTGTCTCTTATTGACTGATACACCACTCTATTATAGACTGATATACCACTCTATTATGTGCTATGTACTGGACTGATATACCTATCTGTTATGTGCCCTAGATTGGACCGATATACCTCTCGGTTATGTGCTTTGGAATGGACTGATATACCTCTCTGTTATGCGCTCTAGACTGGACTAATATACCTCTCTGTTACCTCACTTATTCACTGCATAACCTAGTGTGTAGAAAAGAGGGTCGACCTCTTTCTTATATAGGAGTGGAGAGGTATAGAGGAGGGGGCTCGAATTAGAGGCATGAGTGCATGCTTTTAAAACTGAACTGATCCAGGTGGATATCAGTGGCCACCCACCTTTTTCGACTGGCTCAAAATAGTTTTCTGGTAATTTTGGCAATTTACTATTTTTAGCAGGTTTTAACTTTCGGGGCCATTTTGAGGGCCTAAATGAAGGTTTTTCGAGATAAAGGTTCTCAATGGTAGTCAAAGGCATGATTGAGCCCCCAAAATGAATCTCCACGATGATACCTTTCCAACGAGCTATCATACGCCTAAAATGGAGATCGTATGCAAAAGTTACGACCCCGGGAAGTTGATGCACCAACTTACCCAAACGGGGCCCACATGAATTTTGGCGCTTCATCTCCTAGGGTTAGGTTTTTGGATGTATAGGGTTTTTGGCATTCCGTTTTATTGTAAAAAAAATTTCAAAGCCTCATTCTAATCATCTTCTTTCGAATGCGAGTAACCATCAAATCTCTTCTCAGAGATAAGCTGCCACCATTCTAGCGAGTCTTTCACTCTGTATTTTTACAGTCTTTGTACATTTATTTGATTAATAGAAATCATGTATTACTGTATATCTATGTTTATGGTTGCATCTCTGATACATTTCTGTTATACTATTGAATATCTTCAATATCTCTGTGCATTTCTTTATTATATCTCTGCTCTCATTTCGTGCCGAAAATAATCCGGATTAGTGGTATCAGAGCAGGCTGCTCTTGATTGTTTTTTCAGTGCATGTCCCCCGATGAGGTCCGAATATAGCAATTTGGGTCTCGAGCTTGTCTCTCTTGAAGACAATTGCTCTCACACACCCAAGAAACCCTCAATGGCGGAAGAAAAGAAAAATGATGGAGCAGATGATCCTATCAATCTGTTGCTTGAGCAAGCTCTCACGTGACAGAGGGATGAAATGATGAAGAATTTTTCCCACATCCTTCAACACCTACTGATAGAAACAGGAGCATATTCATCAAGCGGCCACTTTGGAGGCACCTCACCTTTCAAGGTACAAGTCAATTTTGATATTCCTGTATTTGAAGGACAGATAGATGCAGAAGCCCTAGAAAAATGGTTAACTCTACTAGAAGGTTATTTCTTTGTTCACAATTTTTCCGACAAAGAAAAGATCACCTTCGCACTCTTTAAAGCTCTCCCTTATGTCAAAAATTGGTGGGAAACTTATTGTGAGAAAAGTTCCACAGAGGAATCTGGAATATACAAGATCGATCCCACTTGGGATTTTTTTTGTGGATGCGGTAAAGGAACAGTATTACCCTGTTGGCAACTATGAGGACCAGTACATGAGATGGACCACACTGCAGCAAGAGAGGGGCCAAGCAGTTCCATATTTCACCAATACCTTCCATACCTTGCACACCAAGTTGGGTATCAAAGACTCCAAGTGACATTTGGTTCTGAAATACCGTGGGGCCCTACATAGATACATCCAGACTGAAATGGATTTTTCGAACATCTCGTCACTCGGTGTTGCTTATCGATATGCTGTTAAAATCAAGCAGAAATTTAAGCACCAAAACAAATGGGAGTTCGGGTTTACAAATCTGCAACAACCAAAGTATGACAAAGACGGCCCTAACAAACAGTCTCTCGAAAACCAGTCCAAGACATAGGAAAAGAAGGGTCATGGGAAGACAAAGAAGGGCACCAGAAAATGGTGTGATTTCCATAAAATCCCTTGGCACAACACCGATGAATGTCACTCAAAATATTTATTAGTGGCCGAGATCAAAGACAAAGAGCTAAACCTTGATTTAGAATATGATTATGAAAATAATGGTAAAGGACAGATCATTGACGCAGACCCCACTGCTATTGCCGCGACCACAACAATTCAACCAGAAGAACCAATAGATCCTGAAGAGGGGGAGAACCTTTTTCATTCATAGATGTGGTTGAAGGGGACCCCGCTACATTTTAGTCTTGACAACAGAAGCCAGAAGAACCTCATCTCAGCAGAGGTCATCAAATAGTTGGGATTGTCGACAACACCACACCCGCAGCCATACAACATCGGGTGGCTTCACCAAGGATGAGATCTCTATGTCAGCCAACAATGTCGATTTTCATATGACATCCAACCCTTCAAGGATGAGTTATTATGTGATGTTGCCCCACTGGATGTCTGTGATGTTCTCTTGGGCCAACCATATATGTGGAAGTGCCATGCTGTTTATGAGTCTTGACCCCGCAGTGTCATTGTTTCTCTGGGGGGTCATCTCTATAGAATACCAGAGGTAGTTCCAACTACTATTCCACCTAGAAAGTGTCGCAAGGTAGTATCTCATACTACAAAATTTAGCTTCTTCACAATCTGTTCAAAAGGAGAACAGAAGGACACTACAACCACTACAGCCTCGCCCAAGCACCTTCTATCAAACAGAAGCAAGTCAACAAGGTTGCAGCAAAGCGCAAAGATTCCTTCTTCACATCGTCCTCTCATGTAGCCCAACTTGTTGAACGACCTCAGCCTCAACAGGTTTGTGACAAATTTCCATAAACTGAGCAGCGTGACGTCTCCAGCAAGGCAAGCAGCTCACCAAGATGCAGATTCAGCAAACACTTTTCCCTCTCCCCTGGGAACTCAACGCAATGGAGACCATTGCTTCCTAAGGAGGGAGGATTGATCCTGGTGGATATCGGTGGCCACCCACCTTTTTCGACTGGCTCAAAACAGTTTTCTGGTAATTTTGGCAATTTACTATTTTTAGCAGGTTTTAACTTTCAGGGCCATTTTGAGGGCCTAAATGAAGGTTTTTCGAGATAGAGTTTCTCAATAATATTTGAAGGAATTATTGAGCCCCCAAAATGAATCTCCTCGACGATACCTTTATAACGAGCTATCATATGCCTAAAACAGAGATCGTATGCAAAAGTTATGACCCCAGGAAGTTGATGCACCAACTTACCCAAACGGGACCCACATGACTTTTGGCGCTTCATCTCCTAGGGTTAGGTTTTTGGATATCTAGAGTTTTTTGAATTTCGATTTATTGTAAAAAGGCCTTCAGAGCCTCATTGTAATCATCTTCTTGTGAATGTGAGTAGCCGTCACATCTCTTCTCAGAGATAAGTTGCCACCATTCTAGCGAGTCTTTCACTCTGTATTTTTACAGTCTCCGTACATTTCTTTGATTAATAGAAATCATGTATTACTGTATATCTATGTTTATGGTTGCATCTCTAATACATTTTTGTTATACTATTGAATATCTGCAATATCTCTATGCATATCTTTATTATATCTCCGCTCTCATTTCGTGCCAAAAATAATTCGGATCATGAACTTAACTCAGCAACCAGATTTAGAACTAAACATTAACTCGACAACCAGATTTAGAACTGAACATTAACTCAACAACTAGATTTAAAACCAAACTTTAACACTTCAGTTAAGAACTCTCCCTTGACATGATATGCATGTGAACTCCTTAGCATGCATAATCATACCTCGTCAACTCAAGAACTCCCTCGGTTGAGAATTTTTTAAATTATTATTCCTCTCAAGTTCCCACTAGATATTCTTATGCTCGGATTATGACTTACACAAACAACTTGGTAGAAAAGCTTGGTAAAGGAGGTTTTGGAATAGTTTATAAAGGACAGTTTCCCACTGGACGTGGGATAGCTGTGAAGATTTTGGATGAATCCAAACAAAGTGAACAACAATTTATAACGGAAGTGGCAACTGTTGGGACGACCTGTATTTTTAACCTAGTGTGCCTCTTAGGTTATTGTTCCTAGGGAATACAAGATTTGGTGTATGAATACATGGTGAATGGTTCCCTTGAGAGATATATCCATGGAGGCCGTCATGACGAGATGGATTGGAAACAACTATATTCAATCGCACTTTTCACAACTTGTGGCCTTGCATACCTACATGATGAGTGCAGAAAGCACATCTTACATTTTGATATAAAGGCTCACAATGTTCTTATTGATGCCAATTTCTTACCAGAAGTTGCAGATTTTGGTCTAGCCAAAATAACATATAGAGAGGAAAGCCACATCTCTGTTGCTAATAGAGGAAATTTAGGTTACTTTGCCCTAGAGATGTGGTCTAGGATGTATGGATTTGTCACTGATAAATCTGATGTTTATAGCTATGGAATGTTGGTCATGGAGATGGTGGGGGCGAGACAAAACATTTATTGTCAAAATAAAGAGAGTATATCAAGTAAATTCTACTATCCAGAGTGGGATTTCAAGCAAGTGGATAAAATTCAGTTTGAGAATTTGAGAAAAGGAAACATGTCAGAGGAAGAGCAAGGCATCGCAAAAGGGTTAAGTTTAGTTGCACAGTGGTGCTTACAATTCAATGCATCTCGTCATCCTCGAATGAATGAAGTCATCCAAATGTTAGAAGGACACACCGAAATTAGCACTCCTCCATGTCCATTCTCCGTTGATCCACCAATGGAACCTATGCAAATATCTACCTCTGACCCATCTTCTTCAATGATTACCATGCCTCCATTTCCATTCCCCGTTGATCCACCAATGACACCTGTGCAACACTATGCCTCTGATCCATCCTCTTCGACAACTTATTCTTTGGAGGTTGAAACGAACAATCCCAAAATTACTCACGGTGCCTAATCCTCTAGGTAATGTAATCACCACAGTATATCAATAATGCTAGTGCCCTTCACCATAAACAAAAGTATCAAGGTGGTCAATCTCATCATCGAGCATGCTAACATAATTATTATTTTTTATTCCTCCATGATATACTTTGTATGATGTGGATTGGTTGCAATATGTATGATGGACAATGAATTGTAAACACATAGCAAATTGTTGTCCCAAAAAGTTAATTAGGAAATAGCCAAATATGATATGTGCATGTCTCAAATTTGATTGGTAGCATGTAATGTATGACAAGTGAATTTTTTTTGTTGCAAGCATGAATGTAGTTACTAGCTTTTATAATTTACTTTTATTACTTTTATATTTAGCATGAAGAACATTGCCATGGGTGCATCTTGAATCAAATATAAAGGAAATCTTTCCTATTTTATTTACAACTTCTCCATGTAGATAATAACCATTTGATGTCTTTGTACTATGATATTTATAATTTTTGTTGGAATATTGAGAGGGGTTATCACTTTTAATCAGAATATATAATCATTAATAATTATTCCTTCATTTGATTTTTCATGAACATATAACTATGAGAAATATCACATCAAATAAGCACATGCACAATACACCATAATTTACGTGGAAATCTATATGGGAGAAAACCACAAAATTCTTTCTTATATCTCAAAAGAATACATTCAGGGTAAGCACCAACTTCCAAATTCTCTAGCACCAATTAGAAGGACGTTCCAACCCATGTTTACAAGATCCAACCTGAAGGATGCTACAACTCCTTGAATTCTCTAGCTACAACTAGAAGGAGGCTCCAATCCCCTATTTACAGTCTCCAACCTGAAGGAAGCTACAACTCTGTGAAGGTCCAACTAGATCCATTCACATATACCATATCAAGCATATGCCCAACATCAAGTATCCAAACCATGTACCAAAATGTATCTCAAGCATGCATCATACCATGTACCATAAAATATGCCTCATGTATATAGCATCCAAAACCATATACCAAGTGTATGTCTCAAATGTATGTCAATATCACAAAGATGTGCCTCTAACAATGAACATAGCATCCATAAAATAAATACCAAGAGTATGTATCAAGCATGTATCAATATCACCAAGATATGAACCTTGACCATATGCAACCATGTACCAAAAAGTCCCTCCAAGATTTGCCTTCAGCATGTGTTATATCATCCATGAAACATGCCTTAACTATACATATGAAAGACATACCTTTACTCATGAAACCTAAACCATACAATATTAGATCCTGTAACAACCTTGTCGTACCATCAAACCTTATTGCAACCTAAACCAAGCATCCTTCTTAAAATCTAGCTTAGCCTCACTGAACAGATGCCTGATATCATGTGGGGCCTCATGTGAAAGATGCTAGGCAACTCATTGGGGTTCCTTGCGGGACACTAGTAGCTTAACCCATTGGGGGTCAACTAAAATAGGGTTTTTTCATAAAAACCCTCACTCCCTTTGCAATCCCAAAATTTTCTCCTTCGCTCTCCTTTGCTACCTCAAAATTGTTGTCTCAAATTTACCAATAAATGACTTTCTCACATAGAATATATTCAAATGAACTTGTGCATGAATATCCTTATGAGTTACTTCTTGAGATGTATTTATACTTTTTCTACGTAACCTCTTTCCTTATCTTTAGGGCTTCTTGAACTTTATTGTTACAACCACTTTACCCTTTGACTAAATACTTGTAACTGTTTATCGACTTCTTAACCATTCTTCGGGGATTCCAACTTCATGAGGTCATAACTCTTCAACTGTGAGGAACCATGTGGCGTACCACCTATTGTTGGAAATGGCATGACGAGGAATATCCATCTATGAGGGTTTTGTATGTACTTGAAGTGTTCTTCAACCTCAGTTCCCTCGGTCAACTTCGGGCCTCATGACCACACCTATGGGTTTCTTGTAGACTTATTCAAAGAATCTTCCTGTGAGGGCCATGCTTAAAGCTACACCATAAGGGGGCCACTTTGGATACTTCTTCAATTATACCCAATGCTTCTAGACTTCCTCTAAATTTGACATCAATGAAAATCAATTTTCCAACAATCTCCCCCTTTGAAATTGATGGAAACACTCATGTTCCCCCTGTCTGCCCTATGACCAATACTCCCCTTGTCTATGTTCTTATGTTCTTTTATCCCCTTTTGACATCAATGGAAAATGGTAACTCCCCCTGATGACATGATTCTGAAATTTCTCTCTTCTAGTAGAATTTTTCCATTGGTGCTTTCCTGATGAAGTAAACAATTGACATATAAAAAGAATTCATACTAAGATTCCTTTATCGTCTCTTCACAAATGATTTTTCTTCCCTTGTCTTTTCTGCAGAAATGTTGTGGAAATCACCGTGGAGCATAAACTATTCTAGGTTTCTAGAAAAGATACTCAAATGTCTCTCTTGGAAGAGGTTTAGTGAAGATGTTTGAAATCTATTCGTTTGTCCCAATGTAATCTACCTTGATATTCTTTCCTGCAACTTGTTCTCTATGAAACTTGATCGGAATATGTTTGGTCTTGGAATACATTATTGGATTCTTGTAGATAGTTATTGCACTTATAATATCACATAATATCAAAATGAGATCATCATACTTCACTTGTATATCTTGCATAGTTTGCTTCATCCAAAGAATGTGAGTACAACATGTTGCTGCTGCAATATATTCTGCTTCTACTATAGACAAGGATATAGATGATTTCTTCTTACTTAACCATGATACCATACAATCACCCAAGTAGAAGGTTTCTCTACTAGTACGTCTTCGATCATCAATGATTCTTTCCCAATCTACATCTATGTAGGAAACCATAGTCATCTCATTCCCTTTTGGATACCACAATCCAAACTCTGGTGTTCCTTTAAGATATCTAAAGATCATCTTTACTGCCAGAACATGAGTTTCCTTCGATGCTACTTCAAATATTGTGACCTGTCCAATTGATTGCATTACATCTAGTCTAGAGGTTGTCACATAGAGTAGGTTGTCAATCATCGCTCTATAGAGTCTTTGATCTACTTCCTTAGATTCATCGTCTTTTCTCAATGTGCAACTGGTTATCATAGGAGTGCTTACTGGTTTGCAATCTTCCATTCTGAACTTCTTCAACATTTCTTTGATGCACTTAGCTTGGGAAATGAAAATTCCTTCATCCAACTGATAAATATGAAGTCCCAAAAAGAATGTCAATTCACCAAGTAGTGACATTTCAAACTCATTCTGCATGTCTTGGGAAAACCTCTTACTCATTCTATCATCATCACTTCCAAAGATAATTTCATCCACATATACTTCAATGATAAGTATGTTGTTCCAATCAATATTCACATAGAGATTTCTATTTTCATTTCCTTTTCTGAATAATTTTTGTTGCAAATACTTGTCCCATGTTGCATACCAGGCTCTAGGGGCTTACTTTCGTCCATATAGTGCCTTCTTCAATATGCATACATAATCTCCCTTTTCTAACAGCAGGAACCCTTCTAGTTGTTCGATGTAGAATTATTCTTATAATTCACCATTTAGAAATGTTGATTTCACATCCATTTGATACACTTTGATTCTCTTGAAACATGCATAGGCCAAGATCAGTTTGATTGCTTCCAGTCTTGCAACAAGGAAAAAAGTTTCCTCAAAATATACTCCTTCAACTTGAGAATATCCTTTGCATACTAACCTTTTTTGGTTTTGTGTTGTATTCTTTGCATGGAGATCATTAGTGTCTATGTTGCATCAGGCGTGCAAGGGGGTAAGAGGGGGGGTTGTAGGGGTTCAGGGGTAGCACCCACGAAATTATTTTTCCTTGGTTTTCGTGTCAATTTTTTGGACGATTTTTTGGCACATGGTTTTTTTTCAATGTTTTTCTATTTCGGTTAAGGAATTAGGGTTGTTGACTAATTCAGGTCATTGGATTAGGGTTTTGGCTGTCATTGGCTTCTATATGTATATTTTATTGTAAACAATGTATGATATGAATGAATATAGAAGACGTTGGTTTTCTCGGTTTGGGTTTCCAAGGGAAAAGTTTCTGTGTAATGTGTGTATTTTCCATTGTATCTTTTTTGTTCTTTTATTGAAAATCTATTTGCAGTAATAATTGTACAAGGTTAAATTCTACAACCTTGCTTTGTTTTTGGTTACCTATCCATCTATTAAGGTCCTATAAATATATGTAATCTATTTGTTCAGTTATCTATTTTGGAAATTTATTGGTAAGGTTTAGCCTATGAATCACTAGGTGGCATAGCCTAAAGGTTTGTTGATAAAAGCAACCATTTAGTCTTTTAAGTCTGATGGCCAAAACAAAGTATGGATCTTTGGGAGATGTTTTTCATATAAATTCGGTTCAGATCAAGTTGTAGGTGTTTTCATGGCCTAGTGTTGAGGAAAAACTTTCCAATGGTATATCTGGTGCTTCAGACCGACATCTAGATCAAAAGGTTAGACAAAAAATTATTTCTCTTATGTTTCATGGTGCATATGTTTTTAACCAAAGTTGAAGTTTTGACTTGTAGTGCATAAAATCCATGCAAATTTTCCCCGACGATATCGTCCCTTTCCTGATCGACGACCCTCATTTGTTTTTTCCCCCCTAACCTACCTAAATTTATCGATGGAATGGGGGTCTAAAAAGTTGTTTTCCCCCACTCTGGCCCCATCTAACGTGGCATTCCCTCGTCATTTCATACCCCCCTCTCCAATTACCACACACCACCTACCCCCCCTCCGAAATTCTCCTAATTATCTCCCGATACCACTCACCTTCCCACATCTACTCCTCCTCTCCCTACACAACACCTATCCCCGCTACTCCCCCTCTCCCTACATGACACCTGTCCCCACACCACCTATCTGTTAGCCAATTAACTCCTTCCCCATGACCGTTAGTTGTCCCATAACTATCCCGCACCCTAACGGATATCCCCGCACATACGAAAAACCCTGTTTTCCCCCATGTTACACTATTTGATGACTGAGAACCCATCAAGACCGAGCAAAGCTTACTGTCAGACTACCACCACCATCACTTACCTTTCAACTACAAGATATTTTCCCGGTGAATTTATTCAAAGGATGACGAAAAGAAAAAAAACGATAGTAATAGAGCTCAAAGGGACAGATGGAAATAAATCAGTATGAGAGGACAATAAGCATATTTTGTGGAGATAGTTTCAACATCATTCTATATTTCAGGGGAATGAAGAAACCTAGCAGTATAAGATCAACATTCAATGAACCAATACCATATTTAAATGCACGATAATTACAGGCAGTTCAAGATTTCCAACAAATAAATTAAAGATATCATTTTATCTTTAAGTTTATTATGCAGACTTTTCCAGAAATAGCCACGGTCAATGACAATTCACTTAAATGTTTTAACATAAGATCAGAAATAATATATTTCAAAAATATCTACGTGTTTGTAATAAATTTTATTCATATTTTTCCAGAAAATGTTGGAGAATATTTTGTAAATCAGTTCCTTTTTGGAATCTGATATTAGTTTCACAGAAAGTCTATAAATATGTTGTAATGAAACTTATAGTTGGTTGGGACTTGTTTTGAAGGATAGGAATAGTACTGTAAAGAATCCCACAAAGACACCATTGATCAGATATTCCAGTAATACAGTGCAATTATTACATGATGCTTGTGTCAACTTTATTGGTGAAGTGCATTTTTCCCTGTTAATTTGTTCTCTTATGTTATCACTGTTGTTTCCTAAATTTTGAATTATTCTCAGAAGATAAAAGATATATTTGTTTAAATGTACACTTTGTCTCTGGCTTAAAAATAATTTTTGTGTTTCCACTGAAGATTAAAATCATAATTCTTAATTGATCTATTTTTTTATTGGATTTCTAGACCTTTTCATTTCCTCCATACCTTAAATCTTAGAGGATCCAGTGAATTTTCCTACCCTACCCTGTAATATTAAACCTTGTATTTGATCAATTCAAAACTGTGACTCCATTTTCCCAATGGCCCATCTTCATTGTTCCAACCAAAAAATTCAAATCAAACAAGCAAACCTTGAACTATCATAACTAGGCTAATGTTTTAATATAAACAAATCTAAATCTTACAGAGGGATCCCTCTCTGAAGCTGGCAGGGCTAGATCCCATCTTCCAAAGTGGTTTTGTGGTTACCTCTGTCAATTTCTTTCATAGCCTTAAGAAATTATAGAGCGATAAAATAGTGGCGACCATACTGGGGAACAAAAGGTTAATCTCCCTCAGGAAAGAGTATCAAGTTTTTAGATCTGATTGTTGATGGTGGATAGCGATCAGACATAGGAAGGATGAAATCATCCACCTGGTGATTCCATTCTGAGTTATATCTAGATGAAATAATATCATGGTGACTCCACTGTTAGAAAGATTCATTGCTTGAGGTGTTCACTAATGACTCCACTGGGCAAATGAAGAACTTATAAGCTGATACTATCATTTCAAGGTATGCATGTTTAGATTTTTCACAGATTTATGGTTTCCCGAATCCTTTACCCAAGGATGAATATTTTTTGAGAAATGGTCCAAAATTTAATGGAGATGATCTGAGTTTGACTTGGAAACATTTATCAACTTTTTGTGATTTCATTGAGCTTCTTAGAGTCAAACATGAAGCTATTTTCCTTAGATTGTTTCATGATTTGTTCCAAGGAAAGTGTAAAAGTTGGGCAGAAGGTTTTCCTGCTGGATCTATTAGAACTATTACAACTTTATGGATTGTCTTTTTGGAAACATGGATGGAGGGGGCAGAGTTTGTGGCTGACTCTCCTTCCATTCAAAGCTTTATGGAATGGAACGATATGTGCATAGAAGATGGAGGTGATGAAAACTTTTTTGAATGTTTATGTTATTATTTAAAGTCCTGTAAATGTAGGTCAGAAGCCAAGATTCATTTTTTGGATGAATTTACCAAACATATGGAAAGAGAGATTAAAGCTTTAGAATTTTAGGAAACACCTCAAATTCCTCCATTTCCGAGTCTTCCTTGTGAAGTTTTATGTCAGTAGAATCAATATTGCACATGACTACCTTCGCCCTTTGATTTGGGAGATCAACAAACAAATTTTAACAACCATGATTTCTATGACCCTATGGATGAATATATGGAAATATTTTTCAGTTTAATTTCACAGCCATGCCTCCACTGTGACAAGTAGAAGTATTATGAGTTTCCCTTTCCATCACAAATTCCAGTGTTTACTCTGCTCAAGCACAATCAAACAGTCCAATTATGTGAGCAATTACTTGACTGGCTTTACTGGAAATTTGAGATCACTTGATTCAACAGTTGTCTTCGGCATATTACAGTAGGATTGTGTACATAAATAAGCTCTACTTTTGTAGCATTCTTCTCAATTTCAGTTTGCAACATAAATTTCATCTTTAGAGTATAGTTCGGATTTTAGAGTGAATTTTATTCAGTTGAGGATTGGAGGAGATTATCAATTGGCTATCAGTTTCAGAGGTTTTATGGTAGACCAGGTTGTAGGCTTGGGATCAACCCAATGGATCAGGATACTAGTTTTCGATGTTCTTTGGCACCTCACTGGGAGGATGCCATCCCTATTGGAGCCACTATTAGGGTCTTATCAATATAGGTAATATGTTTGCTCAGTTATCTAGTTTGGAAATTTATTGGTAAGGTTTAGCCTATGAATCAGTAGGTGTCATAGCCTAAAGGTTTTTTGATCCAAGAAGCCATTTGGTTTTTGAATTATTTGTTGGGTATGTGTTATATTCTTTGCATGAGTAGTAGTGTCTGCATTGCACGAAGCATGCAGGGGTTCGAGGGAAATGCCCTTGAGAAATTGTTTTCTTCCTCAAGAAACATGTCACATATTTAGGTGGTTTTTCGGCACATGGTTTCTTTGCAGATGTTTTTTGTTGGCACAGGGGAATACCCAGGGTTCAATGCTACAACAATGCACCAAAAAAACCCTTACTACTGTCCCTTTCAGCAACACCTGTGAAGCAGATGAAGTCTCACCCAAGGTAGAGGTAGGGGTGGTTGCAAGACTCAGGTGTCTGCAACCTTAGCTGGGACACAGATATGTGATTATATTGCTTATAGCGCACTTAGTATTGATCATTCATCAATATGAAACCGATATTATACTTTGCAGATAGCACAGAGCATTGCAGCATTCACTTACATCTAATATATTTCAACACTTAGCAACATTAAAGTAGATCAGATCCATATATCAACACTAAGAATATTCACACACATCAGATCTAGAATTCATACACATCTAAGAAGCACAAAGCATAAGTAGATCTATGTGAATATATCAAAGAACTTAGCAAATAAGGAGATAAAAAGTCAAAGCACAAAGCATAACACACAGATTTACGTGGTTCTCCCCCACCCTGGGGCTACGTCCACCAACTCTTCTTCTTCTTTATTAGTATCTTCAATCATCAGTTACAACATAGAGCCTCAAAATCTTCTTCACATAGGAAAATATATTTGCACAACTCACTAGATCCTTCTTCCTTACACTATCACAAAGCCTTCTACAACCTCTTACAACAACTTGCACTTAGCTCTGCAAGCCTCTTACAATCATGCATAGAGCATTCACAATCTACATCCGATCACAAAGATCTAACTACTAGCACTAATCCATCGGCCAATCTTATCTCTCTATATTTATACATTATAAAAGTGGGCCCAAACATGGGTAAACCCATGGGCCAACATCCCTTTCCCATTACATTATCCAAAAAACCCAAAAAGGACCCAAAAAGGGGTCTAGCTTCCACAATCTTCGCTTCGCTTGGCACTTCGTCTTCAACAGGTTATAGAAGTCCAAATAATGGTAAAATATGACCAATTATTCCTCAAAACTTGGTCAAGGGCCAACATGCCCCCAACACTCACCTGTGACTCGTCCTGAGTCACTCAGGTCTGATCAATTCTGCTTCAAATGCCTCAATCTTAGCTCGAGCTGCTTCGATCTACTACTTCATTGAAACCTCCTGCTGGGTGAATTCCAGGATCACTGTGTCATTTATTGGTCCTTCCAGGAACTGTTCTGCAGTGATGATGAGATTCTCAAGCTCTTCTCCCTGGCTTTCAATCTTAGAAAACAACATGCATACCTTGTCTTGCACCGGTTGGATTCACTGAGTGACTTCCATCACTTTTCTCTGAAATGTATCTGTTGTTGAGTTGTACGTTGTTCATGAGATATTTTAATTCTATTAATGGTGGATAGGGCCTTCAGTTGTGCCTGTAATGTATCTACATGCTTCTTTGCTTCCTAAAGTTGTGACTCCAATGTTTGTAACTCCGTATTCTTTGTAAGGTTTTCATAAGTCTGGGTGCTCTGGTTACTGAGCTACTTGCACTCCAAGGCAAGAGATTTCAATCTGCCAGCTGCACTGCGAGCAATTTCTTCTCATTGATCTCTTATCTCCTAAGGGGTCTTGGGTACAGCACAGAGTTCTAGATCGGCAATGCACTGTTGAAGCTTCTGTATAAATTGTTCAAGCTATGACACCTACTGTGGAAATCTCTCTTAAGCCTGTACTTCGACAACAGTCATAGATCAGAGTTCTCTATTGACTAGTTCCTTGACTTCAAGTTGCTCTACGAGCAACTGCTCCTTGCTTTGTTGTAGCTCTACTTTTTCCTTGTCCCATTGTACTTGAAGAGAAAGTTTTTCTTGTTTGGCAGCACTGCACTACTCGACAAGTACTCCCTGTACCTGTGTCAAAGATTGGGTATCTTGCGCTGTGTCTTCTTGAGCTTGTTGAAGGCGAGCTTCGACCATATCAACAATACGGTGGAGTTGAGTTGGCTCATCTCCTGGTTCTACTATCCCTCCTGGCAAAGCTGCAGTGTGGACTACGCGGCTAGACTGGAGTGCCTGTTGTACTCCTTAGAGCTCAACTTCAATACTGCTATGCATCATCTCTTGCTTGGATTCTTGTTTTTCTGTTATCTCTTCTATATCTTCATTCATAGTTGTGAGGAGGAAATTGAAGTCATCTAGAGTGAGCGTGTTCATCATCTTGGTTACAAGAGTTCTATGTTTCTTTTGGGAGGAAGATTTCAGAGGTGAAACCTTCCTTTTCTTCGACGAGTCCTCTTCGTCTCTTGGCCTCTGTTCAACTTCTTCTAAGTCTTCACCATTACCTCCTTACTCTGGTGTAATGGATGATGTATTTATAGATCTGTTGTCTACATCATGTACCTCTTCAGGCTTCTTTGTCTGGCTTGGTCCCGGTATATCCGACACAGTTTCTAGGCTATCAATGTCAGACAGGTTCGCTGGAATGAGAAGGTCTGCTGACCAGTCCTTGGTGATTTCTTCGATGTTTTCCTCAGTTAACTTGTAGTAATACTGTAACTATTTCTTATGCTCATCACCGTGCACTGTAATATATATGAAATGGTGGTCCACGCTGAACTTAATCAAAGGTCGAAACCTGTGTAAAGTATTCGGGGTTATGCGAGGTTGGGACCGGATGGCGAGCTTCAGTTGATTTTAGTATGCATGGAAGACGACATTCAACTGCCATTTCTTACTCATATTGGTCGAGTACCACAAGGTACTGAACTTCATAGCCAAAGGTTTGAAGGGTTCTATATCTGGGAAGGTCACTCCTTCCAGCATCTCCCATGCGATGAATGCAATTAAAATGGAAGTCGTATCCCTGGTCTTGTGCTTCCCTGCAGTCCAGTTCCAGTTGATTTACTAAGTACTTCACCCAATTCATTTGAACACCTTCTGCGCACTTCCCTGTGAGGTCTACTACGAAGCCATTTACTTAGGTGGGCCGGTTCTTGCGGACTAGCTTTCCTGCGATCAACTGACATCCAAGGCACACTGCATCACTCTGAATAGAGGCTACCTTGTAACCTTGTGTGCCCTTCTCGACATCACCATAAGTTTCTTTGATCTTCGCTCCTAGTATTCTTTCTGAGGTCTTTCCAGGGTAAAAGTCCTGTGGGTCAACGCCCTGCATGCTAAGCCCTTTGATCTGATGGATCAAGGTCTGCAACGATTCAACTGTTAGTCTCCAATTTTGACCATATTTTTTCCTATGTTATTCCAGATATACCCCCATTCCATATTCAGTATCATTCCTTTCTAGACTTACCTTGATACATTTCACATCATTTTTCCCTAAATGGAGCTATTTAAGGTATTCATATGATTTAAGTTATTTTTAATGTATTTTAATACTTTAAACTGATGTTGATACTAACATTGCATGAGTTAGGTACTTGTTTCCTTGAAGTAGATTTATTAGTACCAAGTATCGGCTTGCACTTAGTGGAGATTTCAAAGATTTCCACGATATTACCAGATTGGAATGCCAGTTTCGATTCATACGATTGATCAAGTTATAGTTCAGATTTCAAATCTCGAATTAATCTCGAGAGAACAGAATGTGATGACTCAAAGCGGAATTATAGAACTGGTTTTTACTATGTTTATCTCTATTTCATAGTTCATGCTTCTTGACACTTCGTGTCATAAAGCTGTGAACTTAATTTTAACAAACTTATTTTTGGATCTAAGATTCGCTCAATTAATGTACCTATGTCTAAGTCTATTTTTGGATTCACGATTGTAGATGTAGGGAGGAGCTATATAAACTTGGTTGCTCTCTATGTCAAAAAAAGCTCTGAAGAAACTGTGTTATGTGATATTGCTGACAATACAATTTCTAAACTATGTGTTATATTATCTTTTCTATCAATGAATTGAGTTAATTTTCGAATTATGGAGCATGAGGAATGATATAGTTATGCATGAAGTGATTTGATTTAGTTCTGGTTTCATTTTAAAGCGATTGCACCTTTTTTTTGGGCCCGCTAACAGGTTCAACTCACTTTCCCTTTCTCTATAGTGTAGTTAGTTAGTTTCTGGGTTTAAAATCTGATTGTTAGTTTGTTTTTGATTTGAAATCGTTTTGTTAATTTCTGACTTGAAATCGTTTTCATTTAGTTAGTTTGTAGATCATTGAATATTGTAATTAGTTGTTTTCCATTCATAGGATTTGATGAACAATTCAATTACTGATTTAATTCTTTTAGCTTAGTTTAGATTTACTCTTTTTTTAGGGTAGTTCAATTGTGATTTGGTTTGAGGACGCTTCCAATATCTGTAGGGTAAAGAAGGACATTGATTAGTTTCAATTTTATTGGATTTATTTCAATTTAGAACAGAGATAGAGAAAGATTGTCTTAGAAGCAATGATTTAATTTGATTAAGTACTTAGAATAGATCATTAAAGATTGCTCTTCATAGGTTTCTATTGAGGATAATTTCCATTGATAGAATAGATTATTGTAGAGAATAGATTTTCACATGCATTGATAGAACATTTTCATTTTTCAAAATTTAGATAGAATTTAAATTGCAGGATTAGACATAGCATAGTGATCTCAATCGAAGAGGATTTTCTGTTTACGTTGTTTTAGTTTCCTTTCTCAAAAATATTTAGATTCAGATTTTTAGGATAAATTTAGACTTTGTTTGTTGAGATTTCGCTTGATTAGAATTAGGATAAACTCTATAATGATTCAATGTTAGTTTCTATCCAGTAAAACTTTTAGCATGTGATAGATTTTAATTGTTGAATTAGTTTATGTAGACTCTTTTTACACCGGTTGTTCCATTCAATAGAGTTAATTTGGAATTTGATTAAAGTAGAAGAGAATAGAAAAATGATCATTACATTTATCATAGGATTAATGAGTTCTTAAATCCAATTTATTTTCTTGGTGTTTAGATTAAATAGAAGATTTTTAAATGTTTTTTCTTCTATAGTCAAGGTAGATGTTTTGATGATTAGGTGTTTAGTTAATGGTAGAATTGAAATAAATAAAATTGGATGATTTCTTTGAATTAGGAATAGAAGTACATTTAAATTTAATTATTTCCATTTCCTAGATTAATTAGACAAGATATGATCAGTTTTAAGATACTCATTAGAATTCAATTTATGAGAGTAAGTTTATGTTTTCTTTTTAGAATAACATTTAGGTAGAAATTAGAATCTTACCCGCACATATAGTGTAGCAGCTCTAAGTTTACTTTCCCTGGTCTGACAATTTAGTGTTTTCAGGTAATTAAAATCATTAATATAAAAATCCTGACATCAACCATAGGTATCCTCCGTGGTAGCAGGACAACAGTAAGTTTACACATGCGTTCACTTCCTAGTGTCTGCCGAAGTGCAGAATCTTCATCACATTCAACAATGTAGATTGTATGAGGTTCTAGGTCCAAGACTGCGGGACGATCTTTGAGTTCTTTCCATTTGTATTCATTATATACTTGTGCGGGGCGAGCATACTGTAAACTTTCCTATCACCGAGGTTGAAGTCACTAAACGTCAACACTGGGATCTTGTCCTGATCAATGCGAACTATGCGCACCCATTTTAGCAGGTACGAAGTGACCATAACATACTTGAATTCTCGAGGCACACTGTCACGGTTGATTTCACCACTTAGAGGGGGTATGTAAGCAGGTAGGATGCTCAGAAACAGTTTAGCGTTCATGTTGTCATCTCTGCATTTAGTTTTTTTCTGATCAACCTGTCGGGATGATCTAGCTCGAGTAGTTGACGGAGAAGCTACTATTCTTCTTGTCAATGATGCCTGAGAACCTATAGATACTCCTCTTTCTGACATAAATCTTTCAGTCATTAAATCAATCAGAACTTCGATTACGAATTCTTCAATGGTGGTGAGCTCGTCGGACATACATGCTTGGGAAAAATAATCGGAGTCACGATGATCTTAGGCACTGTACGGGAATGAATAACAAGGGCGGGATGATTACTGTAGACACTTGCTAGTCTGCGAGCTTCAATTTATCAGTTGGAAAAAGTGTTCTTCGGGCATGGTGCGATGAGATAAATAGGAAATCTCAGCAACAATCTGCTTGCAACGGGTATGGGGCCTCCATTAAATCTGTTCTATCCATTCTGGCATTGTCCAATAGTCTAGGGGTAACCCATAAATGCTTTCCGACCCGTTCGGAGTGGCAGTCAAATGGGTATATTGGCCTCCAACGACTATATTTTCTCGCCATGGTGAAGTGACCCATGTCACTATTCTGATATCTCGACGAAGCTTGAATTCTGCAAAGTTTCTTTTTGCAATGTTCCATCTGGAACCTCCTGTAACTTTTCAATCTTCACCCTCTTCTTACTTAACTTTCTAGCTTTCTTCCCAGAAATATTCAACTTGGTCTGTCTTTTTCTGTTATGATTCCTATTTTCATTGGGCTTAGTCACTTCACGCTGCTGAGGTTCTCTTCCACAACTCAGGGTTACTACTTTGTCTATATATGATACAGGTGCTCCGATCTTCTATGAGTCCTCTAATGCTCTTACAACTTTGACATCTGGGCTCCTAGTGTCGAATATCTTCGATTTGTTCTCCTGTTCCTCAATCAACTGAGTGATCTTTCTAATCATGAAATATTTTAACTCTTGTCTCTGTTGTTCTAAAAAAAAATTGTCTTCCTTCTTCCTGGTTTGATCTCTTTCAATCCAAGGTCTTCCAAGTAGCATAGTAAACGGGGCGCTATCCTCAATAAATTTGATGATCTCAAAATCTTCCTCTGTCGAGGTTCCATTAGAATTCATAGATATATGAGTGAGCCTTAAACATAGGTTCACCAACTTTCCTCTGAATAACCCTATTCCTCCTAGTGAAGGGATCATTGCAGGTCTTCCTATAGCTTCCCAGGTTCTTTCTGTCATAATATTTACCTGTGTTTCCTCATCTAGAACACAGTCAATGTCGAAGTCTCCTATTCTTACCTCGATGCATTCTTTTTTCTTAAATATCTTTGATAACCTAACATGTTGGTGGTCATTCAAGGTGTCTTTCATCTGAGGTAACATCTTCTCTGATTCTTTCTGAGCTTATGCTATTTCTGGATCTGCCTTAGGGTTTCCTTCATTCATATTCATTCTTTCAAGCTTAGTAATCATTCTAGGGCAATCTAATACTTCATGGTCCACAACAGAGACAACTCAATCTTCCACCAGGGCATTCCTTAGCTAGATGTCCCAGTTTTCTGCAATTGTAACATAGGGTTAATTGTCTCTTTCTTTTAAATGATCCCCAACGTCTTCTGTACTGTGCACTAGGATCATGGTAGCTAGGCTACAAAAAATTATTTCTAGGATCTTACATCCATTTTTCAGTCCAAACATTATTTCTATGTATAGGTATAACATATCTATCATTATTCTTATCACACTTATTCATATCAAACTTTCTTTCATCTAACAGTACCCTACTTTTCAAGTTAGGATAGAATCTATCAAAAATACCTAGATCCATACTTTAGAAACAAAAATTTCCACTTATCTTACTTCTACAAAGAACAAAGATTTTGGATCTAGAACTTTCTTACCTTTATCAGAGCACAGAGCTTACATATCTTACCTCTTTCTTGCAGATTTGACCTCTTTTCTTCAGGAATTCCCACTTTTACTTTTCTTAGAGCACAAAGCATTCATATATTTCTCCTTCTCTTCAGATCTAGCCTTCGTTCTTTCAAATCGTACTTCTTCCTTTCAAAACAGAGTTCATAGACCACTAGAATACTACGCACTAGGGCACAGATCTACACACAGAGCTTTCTTTGCACAAGGCTTCTTCTTCCTTAGTTCCCAACAATCATAGTTTCAGGTCCCGACAACGGAACCATTTGTTGGCACAGGGGCAGACCTAGGGTTCAACGCTACAACAACACACCAACAAAACCCTAACTACCAGCCCTTTCGGCAACACATGCGAAGTAGATGAAGTCTCACCCAAGGTAGAGGCAGGGGTGGTTGCAAGACTCAGGTGTCTTCAACCTTAGCTGGGACACAGATCTGTGATTATATTTCTTACAATGCACTTAGCATTGATCATTCATCAATATGCAACCCATATTATACTTCGCAGATAGCACAAAGCATCGCAGTATTCACTTAGATCTAAGATATTTCAACACTTAGCAACAGTAAAGTAGATCAGATCCATAGATCAACACTAAGCATCTTCACACACATCAGATCTAGCATTCATACACATCTAATAAGCACAAAGCATAAGTAGATCTATCTAAATATATCACATCACTTAGCAAATAAGGATATAAACAGTCAAAACATAGAGCATAACACACAAATTTACGTGGTTCACCCCCACCCTGGGGCTACATCCACCAAATCTTCTTCCTCTTTATTAGTATCTTCAATCATTAGTTACAACACAAAGCCTCAAACCCTTCTTCACATAGGACAAAATATATGCGCATCTTGCTAGATCCTTCTTCCTTACGCTAGCACAAAGCCTTCTACAACCTCTTACAACAACTTGCACTTAGCTCTGCAAGCCTCTTACAATCATGCACAGAGCAATCACAATCTACATCTGATCACAAAGATCTAACTACTAGCACTAATCCATCGACCAATATTCTCTATATATATTTATACATTACAAAAGTGGGCCCAAACGTGGGTAAGCCCACAGGCCGACATCCATTTCCCATTACATTATCCCAAAAACCCAAAAAGGACCCAAAAAGGGGTCTAGCTTCAACAATCTTTGCTTCGCTTGGCACTTTGTCTTCGACAGGCTGTCGAAGTCCCAAAAACGATCAAATATGACCAAGTATTCCTCAAAACTTGGTCAAGGGCCAAAAATTTTCTATTTATGGTTAAGGAATTAGGGTTGTTGACTAATCTAGGTCATTGGGTTAGGGTTTTGTATTCCGCTGGATCTTATATGTATATTGTATTGTAAAAAATGTATCACTATGAATGAATATACAATATGTTGGTTTTCCTGGTTTGGGTTTCCAGAGGAAAAATATCTATGTAATGTTTGTATTTGCCATTGTATCTTTTCTATTCTTTTACTGAAAATCTATTTGCAGTAAACGTTGTACAAGGTTAAAATCTACATTTGGTATCATAGCTTTTTTGGCTTTAGGGGGACACCTTTGTGGTCAAGGTTTTGTCTCAAGACTGTGATAATCCTTGTTACAGTGGGAGATCTGTGGTATTGAGTTTTCAGATGAAAAGAAATGGTAAGCAATTTGCAAATGGAGATTGAGAAGTTTAATGGGCAAAGTTTTGAGCTGTGGAAGATCAAGATGGAAGATCTGTTGGTGGACATAGATCAGTGGATCGTGGTAGATCCAGGTACTGCACCTACAGGAGCTTCAGCAAATGAATGGAAAAATTTTGATCGGAAGGAAAAGAGCACAATCCGACTATGCCTCTCAGATTTAGTATTACTGAATGTGTCAGAGGAAACTACATACAAGGATTTATGGGAAAAGTTTGGGAAGTTGTATCAGTATAAGTCCCTAGTAAATAAACTATTCCTGAGAAAGAAGCTGTATAACCCGAGGATGAGAGATGGAGACTCGGTGGGAGAGCATTTGAACGCCTTCAATACTGTGGTAGGTCAGTTAGTATCTGTTGAGATTAAAATTTTAGATGAAGATAAATGTATCAGTTTACTGTGTTCTTTACCAAACTCCTGGGATAGTTTGGTTGTGGCCATAGGTAGTAATACAACTGCCTTGAAGTTTGATGAAGTAGTCTCATCATTGTTGTTGGAGGAGATGAGATGAAATAATATGGAAGGACATAATGCACACACATTATTTACAAGAGGAAGTTCCTAGAAAAGAAATAGATCTAAGTTCTCAAGTGGTTGATCTAAGTCTAAGGGTAGATCTAAATCTTCTAGAAAATTTGTAAAGGTATGTTGGATATGTGGAAAATAAGGGCACTACAAGAAGTAGTGTAGATCCAAAGTTGAGAAAAAGAAGGGATCTAAAGAATCTCCTTCTACAGAAGAAAAGACCTCCAAGGAAGAAGGAGGGGATGTGTACTTGGATTATTCAAGCACACATGCAGATCATGAGGAATGGTTGGTTGACTCAGGTGCATCCTTTCACATGACTCCCCACAGGGAGTGGTTCTGTGAATATGAAAGGTATGATGGAGGTAATGTTTTCTTAGGTGATGATTCGACAACCAGAATCATAGGACGAGGAAAAGTCAAGTTGAGGATCATATATGGAAGGATTAGAATGCTGCCTAGTGTTTTTCACATCCCAAGTTTGGCTAGAAATTTGATTTTTGTAAGCAAAATGGACAATGCAGGGGTAAAAACAATATTTGAAAAGGAAACCTGTAGGATGGTTCGAGGAGCAATGGTGTTGATGAAGGAAGTTCGGTTTGGAAATATATATAAGATGCAAGGTAGCACTATTAGTGATGGGTGTAATAGTTCCATTGTTCCTGATATTCGAGTTGAAGAAGAAATATATCCTACAGTCTCTAGAGAAAAGGTTATGTTGTGTCATCAGAGACTAGGGCATATCAGAGAGAAGGGTCTTTGACTACTACATGGTAAAGGTATGGTTGAAGGTATGTCTAACTTCTCTCTGGATTTTCATTTCTTTGAACATTGTCTATATCAGAAGCAGAATCAGGTAAGATTCTCCTCTGGTGCAACGAGGGCAGAAGGAATTTTACAGCTAGTTCATAGTGATGTTTTTGGACCTGTTCCAGTCCCATCATTGGGAAAATCTGTGTACTATGTCTCATTTATATATGAGTTCTCAAGGAATACTTGGATATATTTCCTCAGGAAGAAATCCGAAGTCTTTGACAGGTTTAAAGAGTTTAAGTCTCTTGTTGAGAATCAAACAAAGAAAAGAATTAAGGTGTTGAGGACAAATAATGGTGGAGAATTATGCGGGAATGAATTTGAAGAATTATATAAGAAGTGTAGTATATAAAAGCAGAAGACTACTCCATATACACCTCAGTAGAATGGAGTTGCAGAAAGGATGAACATGACGCTGATGGAAAAATCAAGGTGCATGCTCAGTAGTGTCGGGGTAGGGAAAGAATTTTGGGCAGAGGCAGTGGGTACTACATGTTACCTGGTCAATAGATCACCCTCATCAACATTGTATGACAAGACTCCACAAGAGGTATGGACTGGCAAGGAACCTTCTCTCACACATCTCAAGGTATTTGGTTGTGATGCATATGTTCATGTTCTAAAGGAAAATAGGAGTAAGCTAGATAAGAAGGCTGAAAAGTGTATCTTTATTGGATATAAAGATGGTCTCAAAGGTTTTAAGCTTTGGAACCTAGAAACTAGGAAGGTAGTGTATAGCTGAGATGTGGTATTTAGAGAAATGAAGGATGGTGTTAAACAGGAAGTCCTACCAAGTAAGGAAAAACCATAGAAAATAGAGTTTGATTTAAAAGATCACGAGTCAAACTCTACAGAAGAACATGAATTAGAAGAAGAAGATCCTCATACTCCAGTATTGAGGATATCGGTTCGAGAAAGAAGGATACCAGAAACGTATACTCCATCTGATTTCCATTCAAAATTTTCTTTGTCTATTACTAATGATGATCCTAGAACTGTCAGGGAGGTAGTGGATTCAGAAAATGGAAATCTATGGAAAAGGGCCATGGACGAAGAAATGTCATCTTTGGATAAGAATGAGGCTTGGGATCTAGTGGATTTGTCAACTAGAAGAAAGCCCATTGGAAGCAAATGGGTATTTAAAAACAAGCTGAATTCAGAAGGAAAAGTGGAGAAATACAAAGCTCGGTTAGTAGCAAAGGGTTATTCCCAGGTTGAGGGAATTGATTTTGGTGAGATTTTTTCTCCTGTTGCCAGGTTAACCTCTATAATATTTTTGTTATTTGTTGCTGCTTCATTTGATTTTGAAGTAGAACAAATGGATTTGAAGACAACATTCCTACATGTGGATCTGGAAGAAGAAATCTATATGAAGCTACCAGAAGGTTACGTTGTAAAGGGAAAGGAGGAGTTGGTATGCAAGCTGAAAAAGTCCCTGTATGGTTTAAAACAATCACCAAGAATGTGGTATCAAAAAATTGATACTTATATGCTGGGACTTGGATTCACAAGAAGCAAAGACGATCACTGTGTTTATTTTAAATTAATTGGTGATCATTTGATTTATTTGGTATTGTATGTGGATGACATGTTGCTAATAGGAAACAACAAGGAGATTATCCAGGATGTGAAAACTCAGTTGTCCTCTAAATTTGACATGAAGGATCTTAGTGCTTCAAATTTAATTTTGGGCATGGAAATTAAAAGAGATCGGAAAAAGAGGAAACTATGGTTAAATCAAAGAAAATACGCTGAGACAATATTACAGAGGTTTAATATGCAGGAATGTAAACTAGTCAAGGTTCCTATTCCTGTTGGTGTAAATTTATATGCGGATAAGTGTCCCAAGACATAGGAAGAGGAGGAGGACATGTCTCATGTTCCATATGCGAGTGTAGTTGGCATTTTGATGTATGCAATGGTCTATACAAGACCGGGCATTGCACATGCAGTGGGAGTTTTGAGCAGACATATGTCAAAACCAGGGAAGGAGCATTGGACAACAGTAAAACGGGTTTTTAGGTATTTGCGTGGCACTACTAGCTATGGATTGTGCTACAAAGGAAGACCGAGATTGGACAGAGTGGTGGATACACATGGCTTTGTGGATGTAGACTGGGATGAAGATCTAGATCGTAGGAGATCTACAAGTGGGTATGTGTTTAACCTATTTGGAGGAGAAATAAGTTGGATGAGCAAAAGACAGGCTATAGTGGCAATTTCAACTACAGAAGTTGAATACATGGAAGCCACTCATGAAACTAAGGAAGTAGAATGGTTACAAAGATTGTGTTCAGGTATTGGGTTGGTACAACAACCTGTAAGGATAGATTGTGACATTCAAAGTGCAATTTTTCTGGCAAAGAACCTGACTTATCATTCAAATACAAAGCATATTGATATTCAATATCACTTTGTGAGAGACATGATTGAAGAAAAGAAGGTATTTCTGATGAAAGTGGACACTTTGAAGAATGTTGCAGATTCATTAACAAAATCTGTGAGCACTGAGAAGTTCTCTTGGTGTAGAGGATCCATGGGCATTGTTGCCCTGGATTGTTGACTATCTAACCCTGTAACCCCATGTATGCAAAGAAACAAACAAGTGGGAGAATGTTGGGTATGTGTTATATTCTTTGCACGAGTAGTAGCGGGGGTGCAGGGGCAACGCCCCCGAGGAAATTTTTTTTGCCTCTGGAAATGTGTCACATATTTAGGTGGTTTTTCGGCACATGGTGTTTTGGCCGATGGTTTTCTATTTCCGGTTAAGGAATTAGGGTTGTTGACTAATCCAGGTCATTGGGTTAGGGTTTTGGATGTCATTGGATCCTATATGTATATTGTATTATAAACAATGTATCACTATGAATGAATATAGAATATGTTGGTTTTCCTAGTTTGGGTTTCCAGGGGAAAAATATCTATGTAATGTTTGTATTTTCCATTCTATATTTTCTATTCTTTTACTGAAAGTCTGTTTGCAGTAACCATTGTACAAGGTTAAAATCTACAGTCTGATGGCCAAAACAAAGTATGGATCTTTGGGAGATTTTTTTCATACAAAATTTGGTTCAGATCAGGTTGCAGGTGTTTTCATGGCATAATGCTCAGGAGAAAATTTCCAATGGTATATCTGGTGCTTAAGACCGACATCTAGATTAAAAGGTAAGAAAGCAAATTATTTCTCTTATGTTTCATGGCGCATATGTTTTTAACCAAAGTGAAGTTTTGTCTTGTAGAGCAAAAAATCCATGCAGATTTTCCCTAGCGGCATCGTCCCTTTCCCTTTCGATGACCCTCATATATTTTCTCCCCCCCCCTCAGACCTACCTAACTTTAT
>JASDQU010308793.1:24313-43593 GCA_032191745.1 Picea mariana
AACCCTTGATTCTCATCGCAATCTTTTGAATAAAACAACACTATTATTTTGCGCATTTGCACACCTACCTTTTGTTTTCATTTTCACGACTGCAAGTGTGAAAACTTTGAGTTCGAAGTCATGTCGATGGCATTAAAATCATCACTGGATTATTATGGTCACTCTTGTCTATGTGTTCATTGCATTTCCAATTCAATTATGTTCACACAGTTGGCAAGACACCAAAACCTTTACTCATTTGGCATTTTTGGTTGTTAATATAACTTCATTTTTATAAGATTGTGATGGTATTCGAATGATTATGATCGAGTCTTTGATTCAATGGTGGTTTGATTTTCTATTGTTTTTGATCGAATTCAATGGTATCATAACAACACATTGATATTGTGATTAGACCCTTAGTGCAATGGTTGCATACAAAGCATACGTCTTATGATTGAATCCTTGGTGCTATATTCGAAACATTATTTTGGTTTTAAATCATGCAAACACTATTGTTGTGCAAATATTCGGGTCGACTCATCATAGTTTTCAATGGTTGTTTTATTAGTATTGTTTTAACATACACCACTAGTGATTTACACCGTCGATTGTACATTTTTATATGACTGTTTTGCATGGATTGTTTCGTTCCACCACCCTCACACACTTAAGCATTAATGCCTTCCTTCTATCCCAGGTTACCTCTGTTGGTTTTTGGGGAAATCTCTGAGCATTCGATCCTGCGTATACCCTGTCCAAGCCCCTATCCGTTTACCCTGCCCACTGTGTGCCCTCTCCTATGGCACCTGTGGTGCGCATAGAAGCTAATGGCAGCCAAACACTCCTTCTATTTGACAATGCTCGTGAGGATTTGGAAAATAGTGGTTGGATAGTTTTTATCCAGAGATTTGATGGTTTCAACCTCACGGTATCCCAACAGTTTGCCCTCACCTTCGACGGATGTAGGGCTAAGCTCGGAGACATACAACTCGAGCTAAATGAGGAATTCCTCAGCTCGACTACAGGCTTACCAGCTAAAGGGAAAAGGTGGTTTAAGAATTCAAAAGTGGACGAGGTGCCATGGCTGCTCCTATTCACATCGAGGAAGATCGTTAGTTGTGATAGAGGTATGCCTGTCACTACCCTCAAACAAAGGTGGCATGATTTATTGACAATTGTTAAGCAGTTTGTAACTTGTGAAGGTCGTTATGGTTTTGTATTTTTGTATCATCTTCGGTTATTGATGAATTTTATAGACTACCCTCTGAACATGCCTCACTATCTCCTACGTAGTCTTTACAAAATGTCCAAACGATTTAAGCGTGAGAAGGATGATAGCAGCCTTTTCCATCACTACTTGATCAAAGTCATTATCATTCATCATTTGAGCCTTAGTGTTGACTGTTGGCAAGCCTTCCTATCAAGGAATGGCTTTGCCACTCCCGAGTGTGTTTAGGTAGACAAGATTGTGGTCACTGAAACCCTGGTTGTGCCTACCGTGACATCTCCTACCCTTCTACCCCCTGTCAAACCCTCGAACTGCCCCAACTTTGACCTACCCGATACCATGGCTGACCCGTGTGCTAAAGACAATACTAAGACCATCAAAAGGCCTGTAAGGAACAAAGGCAAAGGTGATACTGGTGTCAACAGCAAGGCAAAGAAGAATGCATGATGGATATCTAGATATGCTCAGAACAAGCCCAAACAGAGCACTAACCAAAAACCTATTGTCTTGAACGAGGATTTAGACTCTAAGATTGAACACTTCTTGGTTGAGGAATACCCTTACTCTCATGGCCTCTGCTCTGTGGAACCATATGACTATGTTTCCAACTTACCTCCGTGCCTCAAGAATGACCCTAACTTCCCGAGAATTAAGCTTCACGGTGAAACCCCTGGTAACTTGAAAGAACCCTCGCCTGTAATGCCAAGGCCCAATCAACCATCGTGTACTCAATGTAATTCCTGGCTTGATCATTATTACACCGATGTTCACTTGTTGCAATATAAGATTAAATCATTAGAGGAATGAGTTACTATGTTGTCAAAGGAGAACGACATGCTACAAGCCAACGAGAAGAAGCAAAATACCACCAGTTCAATTTTCTTCAGAAATGTTGAAGCAGCAAAGGATTTTCTCAATTCAAAGTTATCCTGATCGAATCATTTTCCTACTACCAGGGTATGTATTTCAACATCAATTTTGTTTTATGAGTTGGTTTGAATTAGTATAACCGATTGGGTTTGCTTTCGATTAGTTCTGTTTGTTTGAATAGATTAAAAACAATTATGTTTACTTCGAATTACCAGAAATGATTTCGTTTTTGTATTTGAATTAGCACGAAAGATTTCATTTAGAATTAGCATAAACTATTTTGTTTGCATTGATTCGTTTTGCTAAAATCAAATATAGCTATGATTTGGTTAATGCGATTTTATTGTTCTCAGATTAGTATAAACGATTGAATTGTTTTTGAGTTAGTTTGATTCGATTCTGTTTGGTTTGCTTTTGAAACGATTCTGTACGTTTGAATTAGCATAGTCGTTTGTATATGCATTGGATTCAAAGTTTGTTTTGATATAGTTCTATTAGTTTTGAATTAAAAAAACGATTATGTTAGTTTTGTTTTGATTCAACAACGATTTTGTTAAATTTTGAATTGACATAGACTATGGCATTTGTGTTGAGTAAAAGATTTGTTTTATCGATTATAGCTTGTGTTGATTGAAATTGATTCATTAAAATGATTTCGTTGGTTTTTAGTTGTCAAAAAGATTCTGTCTGTTTCGAATTGATAATAAAAAGTTGTTTCACAGATTGCATATATCCCAGTTACCATTCGGTTAATTAAACACGATTTTGTTTGTCCTGAATTTGTATAAAAGTTATGGTTTGTTTTGGCGTGAATGATTCACTTTGTTTTCAATTAGTAATTAAAGATTTGGTTTAATAGGTCGAATATATTTATGTTATCATTTGGATTAATTTAAAACGGTTATGTTTGCAAATAAGACCAGCTACAGAATCGTGAGATTCTGTAGCTAGTCTTAAAATTTAGATTTTTGTTAATTTTACCAATAAAACTTTATCTAAACTTGTTTATTCTTGTCCACCTACAGGTACCTACGAATTTCAATGACAAATTGGACATGCTATGGCAGTTTAGAGCATACTTTTTATGATGTAGTTTTGTTTTAGGTTGTTAGCTTAAGTAAGAAATAGAGACTTGGGAGATTATTCCCAGATTTTTTGTAAACTGCTTTTGATAATTCCCACAGGGATGTTTTACCCTGTGGCCTTTATATACTCATTTATTTTTTGTAATGAACCCATCACTATTGGGAGAACAAAGACTATGGATTTATGATGATACAAGCTCGAATGGAAGTGGATCTTTTGTAACAGCTTTAGCTTTCAATTTATCATACTTCTGTTCAGGTTTTGTGCATTTTAATTTGTGATTAAGTCATTGACTACTTTAGATATCAAGACTTGTTATAGGTTAATGCGTTGTGATTTAAATTATGTCCATGTTTTATGTATCTCAGTTTTAGTACAACAATTACTCTGTTTCAATTTAATGAATAAAGGTTTATCTTCTTCGTTAATTGAACTGTTCTGTACAAATCTTTGCACAAGGATTTATCTAACTACGATTATTTGTAAATTATGAGATTGTTGTCGTTTTTTTATGTCTTGTTTGTCCTATCATTCATATTCAAAGAACACTACCGCTTCCTGTTTAAAAGAAGCTAGTGGAGAATCTGGTGTGGGTTTCCTCCCACCAAACAGCTAAATCAACTATTGTACACAGGACAAACCTGAAGCGTTACTTCAGGTCAGTTTCTTTATTTGTAATTTAATAGTTAATAAAATCGAGAATTCTCAGTAGTTTAGATAGATATATAGTTCATATTTACAGTCAGGATTATCATTTTAATTTGCTCAGCTTAGATAGTTTTTACTTAATTTCTTTCTCATAAAAGATTATAAAAAATCAAAAATAATAGCTTTGTTGTCATAGGACAGTTCACGAATGATTTTCGCAGGTTTTTTGATTCAAAATCTGTAATCTGTAAATACTGTACATCTGTAATTAAGATTTAATTTTGTTGATAGATGAACATTTGATTTCATAGAATTATTATTGTATAATATTAGTTAGTAAACTGTATATATATATTTCAGATTTGTGTATAGTTTGTTGCAATTGTTTTTTTTTCTTTTAGTTTAGTTTTCTTATGTTTTCCTAGGACTTAGATCAGACAACGGAGCCACTAAACCCGTCGGGGTGGATCATCCCAAATGGATTGGGTTATTTCGAGAACCCCGGACCGGATCCACTCCTCCAAGTTGACGAGCGTTCAATTTCTCCCATCAACAAATGGCACTAGAAGGAGGGCCTATAACTTATTAATGGAATGAGGTGGTCGTAAGACTCCTCGACGACCTAAACTCTTGCCTATAGTGACAAGAAGTCATTCAAACGACAACATCGTCCCTCAAACAACAACCACATCAAATGACAATCTATGGATCACAGTTGAACCAGTAACCCCAAATCCTACAGGTGGTGGCGTACAAGAGATTGTCCTCCAATCTCTCTTAAGAACACATAGTGCCTTCGCCCGTTTAAGGAAACCAAATCGGCCTTTAGACCAACCTTTAGATTTCTCTGATATCAGAGAACAAATTGGAGGCACTAACCTCACTTTGAACCCTACAGATCCAATCCTCACTCCTGCTGTAGGAGGAACTGGAATACCACCCTCACCACCTCCATCATCTCCTTCTTCTTCTGGAGAAGACTCTTCTGACAAAGGCAGTTCCCCTTCTCAGCCTTCCACACCACCTACACCAATGGCCAACCAGAAAAATCCTGCCAAACCTTGGCTCAACTAGGATGCAGTAGCCGTACCTGGGGCTCAGCATCCCTTACCCAAACATCTGGAGAAGTGGCTTCCCAAGTTTGAACCTGACTCTAAATAGATCGTATAAGATCACATTAAAAAGTTTATGTTAGCCATTAGACTCCATAAATGTCGATCACGAAGACATATTCTGTAGGTTGTTCCCCTACACTTTCAAGGGCAATGCCTCTACTTGGTAATTTGCCCAGCAACCCCATACCATCGTGTCATGGGAGAAGTTCAAATCCTGCTTTCTTGAGAAGTTTGGAGACGATAAGTCTCCAGAAGTTCTAGTTATGGAGCTTTCTAGCTTAAGAATGAACCCAAAAGAGAAAATTAAAGACTTTAACCAAAGATTCTTAACACTTAAGAACTGGATCCCAACGGATTCCATGCCCGCCGAGAATCTTATCATAGCATACTATACTAAAGCCTTGCATCAAAGTATAGCCATTTGGGTAAAACGATCTAAGAAATCCATGTTGTTAGAGGCCTTCGTAGAGGCCAGCCAGATTGAAAAAGACATCCTTAATTTAAAAGACACTACTAGCAATGAAACAGAGACTAGTTCATCTTCCAAAAAGAAGATCGAAATCCTCCCTAGACCTGCTCAAAATAAAGCACTACCTAAAAGCTCGGATTTAGAAAACTTAACTAAAGTCATTCAAAAACTGTCAAACCAAGTTATAGATTTGAAAAGGACGGCTGAAGAAGCTTCTTCGAGCAAAGGGCCCTACAAGCCCCTGTTCAGGAAGCCTTTTCCCACCAACCAACCTAATCCAAATACCGAGGGCCTAAATCTAGAAAGTCTGCAATTCGCCCTTCAAACAATTCTAGAAGCCCAGGATAACTTGATGCCTCCTGAGATTCCTAAGGAGGTAGTTGAACAATAGATAGTTGAAGAAGAAGAATCTTCTCCGAACATTTTTGGACACTTCTTGGATAGCATCTTCCAAGCTAACTTCAAGACAGTACATCCCTACAATACTAGGAGTAAGACAACAAACAAACCTTCTTCTGAAAACACTACGACTTTGCCCCCAAAGCAATCTAAACCAACTGAGACTAAACAGAGTCATGTAAACCCCAACTTAGATTATGATTTAGTTGAAGATCTAAAAAAGTTAAGGGCTAACATTTTTGTTTATGAATTATTAAAATTTCCATTTCTGCTACAAAAAATGTTACAGAACATCGCAGAGAATAGCAAAAATGGGAATTCAAACAAGGTTGTTCAGAACAAAGTTCCTCAAAAGACTTATGCTAAAAATAACCCTCATCCTCATGATAAAGGAAGCCTTCTTGTAAATAATGTAACAAATGTAGATAAATTAGCTTTAGAGACTGTGAGTAAAAAGCCACAAGCTTCCACCCTTAGTACTCGCAGAAATGTACCTCCATTTTTGTTAACTTTCGAAATCTTTAATAGGAACATGCACAATTGCATGGTAGATTCAGGGGCATCATCCAATGTGATTCCATGGTCTGTATGTCAGAAGATTAATGCTGAAGTTGAACCATCCACTTTAAAAATCATCCAACTTGATCGAACTAGTGTTAAAGTTATAGGCGAATTAAGGAATGTGCTTATAAGATTATTGTCTAACCCCAAAGTTCATCAAGTGATTGATATTATTGTTGTGGATATTCCAGAAGTTTATGGTTTGTTTCTATGCAGAGACTGCTCAGAGCAGCTACACGGCTATTTCGCGACAGATTGGTCTCACCTGTGGCTGCCCGAGAACAACAAGCCCAACAAAATCAAGGTAAATTGTGAATGCTACCTTAAGTTCACGGTCACAGATTTGAATGATCCCAATGAACCATTTACACCTTCTGCCGATTCACCCGAAATACAAGGGATGGATACCTTTTTCGGCAATTTCATGGCCGAGACTTTAGCTATCACCAACCCAGAACAACAGTCTGAGATTGTAGCATATGTGCAGCCGGCAGCTTCTACACAATGGTCTCATGCACCTGATCAAAATCAAATTTGGTCTCTGTACTTTGACGGGTCAAAGTCCAAAGAAGGAGTTGGTGCAGGCTGCGTTATTATTGATCCGGCAGGTAACAAAACCCCGATTGCATGTAGGCTAGAATTTGAATGTACTAATAACACAGCAAAATATGAGGCTTTACTGCAGGGCCTCAGAAAAGCTTTAGATATGAACATTCAAAATTTGACTGTCTTTGGTGATTCCAAAATCGTGGTTAGACAGGTAAGAGATTCTATCCATTGTCTCTCTCTGCATCTTATAAGCTACCAATCCGAGGTTTGGAATTTAATGAATAAGTTTTCTGCTTTCAATATAAATTCTATTCCTAGATTGAATAATTCTGAAGCTGATCTATTAGCTAACATAGCTTCCAAACTCTTTCCTGTAGAAGGCTTGTCCCCGAATGCATTCTCCGTCGAACTGTTGTTTAAACCATCCATGCCCGACAACATCACGAATTGGAGAGTCTTCAACGACGATCAACAGATTATTAGCTTCCTGCATATGGAAGAAACTTTTCAAGGCATGGTGATTCATGAATTCACTCACAATGACAATTTGCTTGATTTCACGGTAATACCGGATTCGAGATCTCCTGAATCTTCATCGGACATCGTAAATTTGATCCCTAAATTTGTAGTTAGATTAGAGAAATTTTACGATCTTCAAGATAAATTCAAAAAATTGGTCAACTATAAAACCAATAGTTCCTCTTTATCATATGAAAAAGTAAACTTGGGAACTAATGACAATCCACAGTGCATTAATTTAGGGGTGGGGTGTTATGAACAAGAAAAAGTCGCATTTATTAAATTATTTAAGGAATTTAAAGATGTTTTTGCGTGGACGTATGATGACCTTAAAACTTTCGACCCTAACATCATACAACACGTCATTCCCATGAAACCCCAAACCTTTCCCTTTCAACAAAAATTAAGAAAAATGCACCCTAATCTCGAACCAACCGTCAAAAAAGAATTAAATAAACTCCTAAATGCTAAGATAATTTTCCCAGTTAGGCACATGCAATGGGTTTCTAACCTTGTCTCTATCTGGAAGAAAAGTGGGGAAATCCGACTTTGCGTCGATTTCTGAAACCTTAATAGAGCGTCTAATAAAGACAACTACCCTGTCCCACCTATGGAATAGATCCTTCAGCAGGTATCTGGTTCTGAGAGACTATCCTTATTGGATGGTTTTTCAGGGTACAACCAAGTCCTGATGTCTCCTCCAGGCCAACTTAAAACTACCTTCCGCACTCCATGGGGCACCTACGCTTATCGGAAAATGCCCTTTGGATTGATTAATGTTGGTGCCACTTTCCAGAGAGTGATGGACATCTCTTTCCGAGGCTTAATCAATCAATCCATCGTAGTTTACTTAGATGATGTTACCGTATTTTTTAAGAACAAAACTAATCATCTGGCTCATTTAAGAGCTGTTCTACAGCGATGTCGTAAATACGGCATTTCCTTGAATCCTAAAAAATCTATCTTCGTGGTAGAACAAGGTAAAGTCTTAGTATTTATTGTGTCAAGAAAAGGGATGATTATCGACCCTAAAAGGACCCAAGTCATCTCGAAACTCCCCCCTCCCTCATCCAAAAAGTCTATGCAGTCTTTCTTAGGCCAGATAAACTTCGTTAGGAGATTTGTCCCCAATTTCTCCGAGATGGTGAGACCTTTACATAATTTAATTAAGAAAGACGCAAAATATCATTGGGGACCCTTAGAAAACCAAAATTTTAATGCAATAAAAAAGGCCATAATAGACGCTCCTTCTCTCATGAGCCCCGACTTTTCGCAAGACTTCACACTCTACACTTTTGCTTCTAACCGCTCCTACGCTGCAGTCCTAACTCAAAAGAATGCTGAAAACAATGAAGTACCCATTGCCTTTATGAGATCTGCTTTCAAAGGCGTGGAACTTAATTACCCAGCGGTAGATCAACAAGCCTATGCTATTTTCAAAGAAGTCAAGCACTTCCGATCTTATCTTTTGAAATCCAGGACCAAAGTTATTGTCCCTTACCCAGCCGTCAGGAATCTGTTAGTGCAGAAAGAATTAGGCGAAAAGAGGGCGAACTGGGTTACCTCCTTATAGGAGTATGACATAGAAATCACCCCAGCTCAAATAGTGAGAGGCCAAGGGTTATGCAAGTTAGTTGTTGATTCAGCAACAAGACAACAAGAGGAAAACGATACGTCAAACCTAGGACAACACAATCAAAATGCAATCTGTTGTGCACAAAACTCTGTCAGTCCCTGGTATGACGATATAAAATTCTGTCTTGAACATGGGTCAGCCCCTTGTCACCTGGATCCCACTAAAATAAGAGCATTAAGATTAAAATCTGCCTCATTTCATTTGATTAATGGTATTCTGTTTCGTCAAAATTTTGATGGAGTACTAATGCGTTGTCTTGAGAAAGACGAAGCAGAAAAAGTCTTACTAGAATTGCACGCAGAAGAAGCTGATGGGCATTTTGGTGGTGACACCGCTGCCCATAAAGTTTTGAGAGCCAGTTATTACTAGCCCACACTTTTTAGAGACACCCATGCCTTGTGTTGTAAGTGTATTATTTTTCAAAAAGCATCCGGGCGGATACATAAACCAACCTTTCCTTTGCAGCCTGTTTCAGTAAACTTCCCTTTTCAACAGTGGGGTCTTGATATTATAGGTCCAATCAATCCGCCATCCTCACAGCAGCATAAGTTTATCATAACAACCATAGATTACTTCACCAGGTGGTCTAAAGCTGCCGCATTAAGAACTGTGAATACCAGTCAGTTAATTGCCTTTTTAAATTCGAATATTATCACTCGTTTTGGTACCCTGACTGTTTAGTATTCGATAACGCTTCTTATTTTTCATCTCTTGAAATGAGCGAGTTCACTCTAGAAAAAGGAATTAAATTGAAGTATTCTGGTAGCTATTACCCTCGGGGAAATGGATTGGCAGAATCAACCAATAAGAATCTGATTAAAATCATCAAGAGAACGATATCTGAAAACCACAAAAACTAGCATAGTGCACTGTTAAATGCAATTTGGGCTGATAGGGTAACACCAAAAACTGTTGTAGGTAACTCTCCTTTATTTCTCGTTTATGGCAGAGAAGCAATTCTGCCACCACATATTCTTCTTCCCTCACTACAACTATCGTAGAAAATACAAGAGGAAGACTGTCCCCCTTTGGAAAACTGAATTAACGCTTTAATGAAACTAGAAGAGGTAAGAGCTCAAGCTAAACATAAGTTAGATCAGCATCAACTAGTGTTCAAAATATGGTTTGATGCTAACTCTGCCTATGAAAGGAACTTCGAAGTAGGTGACCTTGTCTTGAAATGGGACAAACCGCACGAGGGAAAAGGAGAGCACACGAAGTTTCAGAACTTATGGCTTGGACCATTTTTAATTGCTGAGAAATTGGGTCCCAGCTCTTTCTGATTACAGAGTCTAGAGGGACAGCCAGACACCTATCCAATGAATGGCCAAGATCTGAAAAGATACTTCGCTTGATGACAACCCTATGTATACTATGTACATATTTTTCTTTTGTTTGATTTTCTTTTGTTGTTTTGGTTTTGATTTTTCCTTTGCGCTTATCAGTTTTTGCTTTTGGAAATACACATACCCTAATTTTGGGACTGTTCAGACAAAGAAAACAGAAAATTCTTTCACTAAAATGACTTCTGAAAAGTTGTGTAAACATCAATTATATACTTCTGAAATTTACACCCATGTTGGCAAAGACTGTTGTTTGAAATAAGTTAATTGATTTCGATCTGTGAGTAAAGCCTGTCACAATCATCCATTATCTTCTTACGCTATCCCTGTTCCTTAAGGGAATAACTCAGAAGATGTCTCCCTACCTTAGAAGGTCAGTTTTGTAAATAAACCATCTCTGGATCTTAATGAAGGACAATTCTAAAAAATTATGTTGAGGTCTGTAAAAATATGTTTAAATTTTCATAATTTTCAGCGTCACCCCGCTCAATTATATATCTTTAAGAAATTAAATCATAAAAGAGCTGTGGGAAATGATTGTAAACCCACCGGGATGATGAACAAGTCTGCTGGCAGTGGGTAAATGCATGCATGATGCCAAGACAACTTCGTCGGGGTACTGAACAGGCCCGCTGGCAGTGAAGCAATGTCGGGTATATGAAAATTTGTAAATATGAAACCTCTTGACCCTGAAATGTCCTTTATTCTGATCTGGAACTTCTTGGCAGGATACATATATCAGAGTGGGTTAAATGGCAACCTTGTCGAGGCTATGAACGCCTGCTGGCAGCAGTGGCTCTGTCAACAGTATTGGAGATTTTATCTTTAATACCATGGCTCACTTGTCTTAAGACTGTTATGAGTTTTCATCCTTTAAACACTACTAGAATATTCAATTAATAATGATGTTTAAACAATTTTCTGGTTGTTTTTGAGTTTGAATTATTCTTGTTATCATAATCTAAATTTGTTCTTTTGGCAGAGATAATTGCTTCTACCAGTATGTCACCATTGTTGGCAGCCATTTCGCATTTTTATCCTATCCTTATAAGCTACCTACACAAGTGTTTCGGAACCCTTGATTCTCATCGCAATCTTTTGAATAAAACAACACTATTATTTTGCGCATTTGCACACCTACCTTTTGTTTTCGTTTTCACGACTAAAAGCGTGAAAACTTTGAGTTCAAAGTCATGTCGATGGCATTAAAATCATCACTGGATTATTATGGTCACTCTTGTCTATGTGTTTATTGCATTTCCAATTCAATTATGTTCACATAGTTGGCAAGACACCAAAACCTTTACTCATTTGGCATTTTTTTGTTGTTAATATAACTTCATTTTTATAAGATTATGATGGTATTCGAATGATTATGATCGAGTCTTTGATTCAATGGTGGTTTGATGTTCTATTGTTTTTTATTGAATTCAATGGTCTCATAAAAATGCATTGATATTGTGATTAGACCCTTAGTGCAATGGTTGAATACAAAGCATACGTCTTATGATTGAATCCTTGGTGCTACATTCGAAACATTATTTTGGTTTTAAATCATGCAAACACTATTGTTGTGCAAATATTCGGGTCAACTCATCATAGTTTTCAATGGTTGTTTCATTGGCATTGTTTTAACATACACCACCAGTGATTTACGCCGTCGATTGTACATTTTGATATGACTGTTTTGCATGGATTGTTTCATTCCACCACCCTCGCACACTTAGGCATTAATGCCTACCTTTTATCCTGGGTTACCTTTGTTGGTTTTTGGGGAATTCTCTGAGCATTCGATCCTGCATATACCCTGTCCAAACCCCTGTCTGTTTACCCTGCCCACTATGTGCCCTCTCCTATGGCACCTGTGGTGCGCATAGAACCTAATGGCAGCCAAACACTCCTGCTATTCAACAATGCTCGTGAGGATTTGGAAAATAGTGGCTAGTTAGTTTTTATCCAGAGATTTGAGGGTTTCAACCTCATGGTAGCCCAATAGTTTGCCCTCACCTTCAACAGATGCAGGGCTAAGGTCGGAGACATACAAATCGAGCTAAATGAGGAATTCCTCGGTTCGACTATAGGCTTACCAGCTAAAGGGCAGAGGTGGTTTAAGAATTCAAAAGTGGATGAGGTGCCATGGCTGCTCCTATTCACATCGAGGAAGATCGTTAGTTGTGATATATGTATGCCTGTCACTACCCTCAAACCCAGGTGGCATGATCTATTGGCAATTGTTAAGCAGTTTGTGACTTGCGAAGGTCATTATGGTTTGGTATTTCTGTATCATCTTTGGTTATTGATGAATTTTATAGACTACCCTCTGAACATGCCTCACTATCTCCTACGTAGTCTTTACAAAATGTCCAAACGATTTAAGTGTGAGAAGGATGATAGCAGCCTTTTCCATCACTGCTTGATCAAAGTCATTATCATTCATCATTTGAGCCTTAGTGTTGACTATTGGCAAGCCTTCCTATCAAGGAATGGCTTTGCCACTCCCGAGTGTGTTCAGGTAGACAAGGTTGTGGTCACTGAAACCCTGGTTGTGCCTACCATGCCATCTCATGCCCTTCTACCCCCTGTCAAACCCTCGAACTACCCCAACTTTGACCTACCCGATACCATGGCTGACCCAAGTGCTAAAAACAATACTAAGACCGTCAAAAGGCCTGTAAGGAAGAAAGGAAAAGGTGATACTGGTGTCAATAGCAAGGCAAAGAAGAACGCACTATGGATATCTAGATGTGCTCGGAACAAGCCCAAATAGAGCACTGACCAAAAACCTATTGTCTTGAGCTAGGATTCAGACTCTGAGATTGAACGCTTCTTGGCTGAGGAATACCCTTACTCTCATGGCCTTCACTCTGTGGAACCCTATGACTATGTTTCCAACTTACCTCTGTGCCTCAAGAACGACCCTAACTTCCCAGGAATTAAGCTTCATAGTGAAACCCCTGGTAACTTGAAAGAACCCTCACCTGTAATGCCAAGGCCCAATCAACCATCATGTACTCAATGTAATTCCTGGCTTGATCGTTATTACACTGATGTTCCCCTATTGCAATCTAAGATTAAATCATTAGAGGAACGAGTTACTATGTTGTCAAAGGAGAACAACAGGATACAAGCCAATGAGAAGAAGCAAAATACCACCGGTTCAATTGTCTTCAGAAATGTTGAAGCAACAACGGCTTTTGTCAATTCAAAGTTATCCTGATTGAATCATTTTCCTACTGCCCAGGTATGTTTTTCAACATTGATTTTGTTTTATGAGTTGGTTTGAATTAGTATAACTGATTGGGTTTGCTTTCGATTAGTTCTGTTTGTTTGAATAGATTAAAAACAATTATGTTTACTTCGAATTACCAGAAATGATTTTGTTTTTGTATTTGAATTAGCACGAAAGATTTCGTTTAGAATTAGCATAAAATATTTTGTTTGCATCGATTCGTTTTGCTAAAATCAAATATAGCTATGATTTGGCTAATGCAATTTTATTGTTCTTAGATTAGTATAAACGATTGAATTGTTTCCGAGTTAGTTTGATTCGATTCTGTTTGGTTTTCTTTTGAAACGATTCTGTACGTTTGAATTAGCATAGTCATTTGTATAGGCGTTGGATTCAAAGTTTGGTTTTATATAGTTCTGTTAGTTTTGAATTAAAAAAACGATTCTGTTAGTTTTGTTTTGATTCAACAACGATTTTGTTAAGTTCTGAATTGACATAGACTATGGCGTTTGTGTTGAGTAAAAGATTTGTTTGATCGATTATAGCTTGTGTCGATTGAAATTGATTCATTAAAATGATTTCGTTGGTTTTTAGTTGTCAAAAAGATTTTGTCTGTTTTGAATTGATAATAAAAAGTTGTTTCACAGATTGCATATATCCCTATTACCATTCGGTTAATTAAACACGATTTCGTTTGTCCTAAATTTGCATAAAAGTTATGGTTTTTTTTGGTGTGAATGATTCGCTTTGTTTTCAATTAGTAATTAAAGACTTGGTTTAATAGGTCGAATATATTTCTGTTATCATTTGGATTAATTTAAAAAGGTTCTGTTTGCAAATAAGACCAACTACAGAATCGTGAGATTATGTAGCTAGTCTTAAAATTTAGATTTTTGTTAATTTTACCAATAAAACATTATCTAAACTTATTTATTCTTGTCCACCTATAGGTACCTATGAATTTCAATGACAAATTGGACATGCTATGGCAGTTTACAGCATGCTTTTTATGATGTAGTTTTGTTTTAGGTTGTTAGCTTAAGTCAGAAATAGAGACTTGGGAGATTATTCCCAGATTTTTTGTAAACTGCTTTTGATAATTCCCACAGGGATGTTTTATCCTGTGGCCTTTATATACTCATTTATTTTTTGTAATGAACCCATCACTATTGGGAGAACAAAGACTGTGGATTTATGATGATACAAGCTCGAATGGAAGTGGATCGTTTGTAACAACTTTAGCTTTCAATTTATCATACGTTCGTTCAGGTTTTGTGCATTTTAATTTGTGATTAAGTCGTTGACTACTTTAGATATCAAGACTTGTTACAGGTTAATGTGTTGTGATTTAAATTCTATCCATGTCTTATGTATCTCAGTTTTAGTACAACGATTACTCTATTTCAATTTAATGAATAAAGGTTTATCTTCTTCATTAATTGAACTGTTCTGTACAAATCTTTGCACAGGGATTTATCTAACTGCGATTATTTGTAAATTATAAGATTGTTGTCATTTTTTTATGTCTTATTTGTCCTGTCATTCATATTCAAAGACCACTACTGCTTCCTGTTTACAAGAATCTTGTAGAGAATTTGGTGCGGGTTTCCTCCCACAGAATAGCTAAATCAACTATTGTACCCAATACAAACCTGAAGCGTTACTTCAGGTCAATTTCTTTATTTGTAATTTAATCATTAATAAAATCAAGAATTCTCAGTAGTTCAGATAGATATATAGTTCATATTTATAGTCAGGATTATCTTTTTAATTTGCTCAGCTTAGATAGTTTTTATTTAATTTCTTTCTCATAAAAGATTATAAAAAATAAAAAATAATAGCTTTGCTGTCATAGGATAGTTCACGAATGATTTTCGCAGGTTTTTTGATTCAAAATCTGTAATCTGTAAATACTGTACATCTGTAATTAAGATTTAATTATGTTGATAGTTGAACATTTGATTTCATAGAATTATTATTGTATAATATTAGTTAGTAAACTGTATATATATATTTCAGATTTGTGTATATTTTGCTGCAATTGTTTGTTTTTCTTTTAGATTAGTTCCTTTAGTTTAGTTTTCTTTCATTTTCCTAGGACTTAGATCGGCCAACGGAGCCGCTAAACCTGTCGGGGTGGATCATCCCAAACGGCTTGGGTTATTTAGACAACCCCGGACCGGATCCACTCCTCCAAGTTGACGAGCGTTCAATTTCTCCCGTCAACAAGTTGGAAACCCTCTGGTTGTTCCATATAGATTTCTTCTTTTAGATCTCCATTTAGAAAAGCTGACTTGACATCCATTTGATAGACTTTAAACTGTTTATGACAAGCATAGGCAAGAAACATTCTAATAGCTTATAATCTTGCTACAGGCACAAATGTTTCATCAAAGTCCAGTCCTCCTATTTTAGCATATCCTTTGGAGACCAATCTAGCCTTATTTATTACAATATTTCCTTGCTCATTCATCTTATTTTTGTAGACCCATTTGGATCCTATTACATTTTTATTTGTTGGACTAGGAATGAGTTCCCAAGTGTCATTATTTTCAATCTGGTCTAGTTCCTCATTCATTGATTTTAACCAATTTACATCTTCACTGGCTTCATTGAAGTTCTTGGGTTCACCATGGATATGAAGGCTATATGTGATTGTTTGGTGTCTTTTCTTATCCTCCTCTTGGTTTGTACACCTTTGTATTTCTCACCAATTATTTGACTTTCAGGATGATTCTTTTGAGTAATTCTAGAGGAAGGATTTGATGTTGATTATTGTCTTGACTCCTCTTGTTTGGGTGTCTCTTCTCCACCTGATTCATAATATTCTTGTGACTCTGGGATTTGTTGTTCTTCATTTTCATTATTCTCATCATCTTTTTCATCTGGCTTAGTGCTTATTCTCTGTTGATCTTTTACAAGATCTTCTTCATCAATTCAAACATCAATACAGTCTACTAATTTATGCATTCTTTTGTTAAAGCATCTATAACCTTTACTGTTCGTTGCATATCCTAAGAAGATGCCTTCATAAGCTCTACTATCAAATTTTCCCAGATGATCATCATTATTTTTTATGTAGGATTTACTTCCAAATAATTTGAAGTGCTTGATGGATGCAGGTCGACCAAACCACAACTCATGTGGAGTTTTATCACTGTTCGGCCTTAGATGTGCTTTGTTCATAATATGAACAACTCTGTGAAAAGCCTCCACCCAGAAGTTTTGTGAAATGTCCCTTTCATTCATCATAGCCCTTGCCATCTGCTGAGGAGTACCTAGAATAGTATATTCTCTTTTAATTCCATGTCTATCATAGAATTATTTGAAATATCTTGACAGAAATTCTCCTCCTCTGTCTGAGAGAATTGCCTTTAAATTTCTTTCTGTATGATTCTTGGCTAATGCTTTAAATGTTTTGAACTTCTCAAACACATCAGATTTTTCTCTTAGAAAGGAAATCCACGTACATCTGGAGAATTCATCAATGAGAAAAATAAAATAACACTCTCCTCCAATTCCTTCTTTTTGCGGTGGTCCTCATAGATCCATATGAACAAGTTTAAGTGGTTTCTATGAATATGTGAAGCTCTTCAATTTGAATTGAGCACGAGTCATTTTCCCCATTTGGCAGGACTCACATACACAGTTATTAGGCTTAGATATTTTATTTGTACCTGGAAAATGGTTTTCTTGTTTGAGCAGGTCGATTTATTCCATGCTAATGATTTTCTTGAGAAGAGAGTGTATTATTTCTTTGTTCTTCAGATTCAGTTATGGTATATTTTCCTTCACTCCTCCTTGGTGGTTGATTCTCTTCCTTTGTTTATGCAAGTTTGTTTTTCTTAGCAGTTGTAGATTTGACAAACTTGATGGATTCTTTGTTGCTTGGCTGACCACTACTTGATCCCTCTTCATAACCCAAACCAGTTTCCAACTTTGAATTCCTTTTTTTATTTAGAATGGAGGATAGTCCTTCTGAGGCTTTAATACTTGTCAAATTCTGATGATATAAGGCCTGAAATTTCTCTAGATCTTTTCTGACAGTCACTACTTCAGCTTCCAATTTTTCACCTTTTGTTTCGGCTTCCATCAATTGTTGTTTGAGGATTTAGTCAATATTATTATCTTCTTCTAACTTAACCTTAAACATATTAATTTCTTTAGATGGTTCCTTGCATGTTTTCTCATACCTAAGCAATAACTTTTTTTGTTTTGTTTTCTTTTCTCTAAGTATATCAATCTCTTCCATGCTACTGACAAATTCTCCTTCAAGATCTACTTTTGCTTCACAGTCAGGGAACTCACTTCATGTATATTCAGTGTTTAAATATTCTAAATATATTAGCATGATATCATTTATTTTATCTTCAATAGAAGAGTCACTGCTTTCATCATCTGAGGGATCATCATCATTGTTTACACAAAGGCTTTTCTTCTTAAAATTATTCTCTTTATAGACCTTTTTGTGTTTGTGATTCTCTTCATCATCATATGTCTGATCCTTTATTTTGTGAGGAAACTTGGATGCAAAATGACCTATCTTACCACAGCTGAAACATTTTAAGGGCAATTTACCTTTGTATTTGCCTGATCCTTTCTTCAGTCTTCTCACAAAATTTGCTTCAATCTCATCTATATCAGAGTGTTTTTTTTTCTCTACTTTACAATATGTCTCTCTTGTAGTGGATTTACCTTTGGTGATTCTGATTTCATAAGCAGTTAAGGTTCCAAGAAATTGTTTTAGTGTCAACGTTTTGAGATCGACTATTTCCTCTATAGCAGAGACATTTGAGTTAAGTCTATCAGGAAGACATCTTAAAATTTTCTGGATTAGAAAAGAATCAGATGTCATTTCACCTAGGCCTTTCATAGTGTTCAAAATTTCTTCTATATGTAAGAAGTACTTACTGATAGTTTCATCTTCATACATCTTTAACTACTCAAACTTCAGTCTGTGAGTCTGAAGTTTTTCCTCTTTCACCTTTTCATCACCTTCATAACTACATAACATTTGTTGAATCACACTGCATGACTTTGACAAACTTTGCTTCTACAAGCCCACTCAAAATAGAATTCATAGCTTTAATGTTGAAGCTAAATTCTAGATTGCCATCCTTATTATATAGTACAACTGGCTTTACATAACCAGTCTCTACCACATCCCAGACATCTTCACCTAAAGCCATTATGTAAGTTCTAATCCTAACTTTCCAGAAGGAAAAGTTTATTCCATTGAACAGGGGGGCCTTATTGGTTGAAGTTCCTTCATAACTTGTCATGTTCAAGCTTACTCATATACCTTTAAATAAAAGGAACCCACTCTGATACCAATTGTTGGAAATATAACTAAGAGGGGGGGGGGTGAATCAGTTATAATATAAGCTTGAAACTTTTTTTTCTTTTTTCAATCTTTTTTAATTATTATTTAATGTGTTACTGATAACTTAACATGCATAGAAAAACAATATTTGATCCATCACACAGAATACACAGAGACACTAATTTGTCATGAGGAAACCCATAAAGGGAGAAAGCCTCTTCTTCTTAGGATGTCAATCAATCTCCAACTTTCATGTACATCACAGTCTTTGAGCTCCAACTCAAATATGAGTCTATAACCTCTGATGGCAAGCTACAACTTGC
>JASDQU010308793.1:43643-56282 GCA_032191745.1 Picea mariana
GTCATGAGGAAACCCATAAAGGGAGAAAGCCTCTTCTTCTTAGGATGTCAATCAATCTCCAACTTTCATGTACATCACAGTCTTTGAGCTCCAACTCAAATATGAGTCTATAACCTCTGATGGCAAGCTACAACTTGCAGAGAGAAAAAACTCTCAAATTTATCTAGCAACAACTAGATGGAAGCACCAACTCCCAGGTTATCTTCTAGCACCAACTAGAAAATAGAGGACTGCAATCCTCCCTAGCATCACCCTACTACCCTGATTGAATCTTACAAAACTTTACTTACTTGCTATGTCTCTGATATGGTTTGTTACAACTCCATGATTCCTCTGCCTTCTTCAACTTCTATCCTCTTTTCTTTTTCTTCCTGCACTCAACAACACACTTTTTCAGCTTCTCTTCTTCCTTTTATGCTCTATGTTGCCTTTGCATACTCTTCACTGTGCCACCGATATCCACTTCCAATTCTCTACAACGTCACATACTACCCACATGCCTCACTCGTCAAAAGAAACTTTGTCTCTTCTCTATTCTGCATGTTATTCACACGTCGAGTCGTCTGCCTAATCATCATACGATCTCTTCATCTTCTCTGACGGTTATTCAAGGTTCTTTGGCTTCTCTGGCAGTTATCCAGAGAATCTTTTTCTTCTCTGTCAGTCAAAGTTTTTCGTCTTCTCTGGCAGTTACAGTCATTCGGTTTTGGCTCCTTTGGCTCCTAAGTCTCTTCCTTCTTGTGACCTTTGGCAGTGACCTGGGGTCAATCGCTTTGGGACTTCACATTTTAGGTCATCTGTCGTGAGTCACCCTGATTCTCCCAACTCCCGATCTCCCAAAATTTGAAGTGGAGCCTAGCGACTTTCTTGCTCCTCCCTCAATATGACCTTGGGTGATGAGATCAAGTGACCATGCGATTATGGGCGCGTCCAAAAGTGGTTTAGACCAAAGAGATTTTCACCCCGTAATTTACTTGGAGCCTCCAGGTGTCCTTTATCCAAAACCATGGTTTCAAGTTCAGCCCGCCTTCAACTCATTAGCATTTGCACACCTTCAATCCCCACAATTCAATGGGACGTCAATCTCATGATATTGATGGTGCTCCTAATCTGACGGTTCAGATATGTCCTTCCTAAATCAACGACTGTGATTTACTTCATGATTCGGGCTCTGGGAGTTTCAAGTCTCAAGCCCTACTTTCCTCTGCATGAAAATCTTCCGGAGTGGAGGATCTATTGACACCTATCTTCTGAATCTATGATCAGGATCGCCTCCGCGAGTCCAGCCTTCGGAACTTTCAATTCTCAAATATCACTTTTCCCATATGACAATCTTCCAGATTTGATGATCTGCAGACACTTTTCCTCCTTAATCTATGATCAGGATCTCCTCCATGAGTCTGGCTAATGCAGGCACCACCTGCTATGTCGAAGCAGATCTTCGATTCCACCATTTTCTGTACTGGAATATTTCTTGAATATGGTCTTCATCATTCTTGGATAGAACTAAACTTAGTTGTCTGTCGCTATAATTGGCAATGCTATTTTATTTGGCAGGACTCCTCTTAGATTTGCGGATTTAATACTTTTTCCTTCATTTAGCACCCAACGGAAATGACTATTCATAGAGCCATTACATGTGACTCAAAGGCCCAATGGAAATTCACACATTTTACAGATTGCACCCTCCATGCAAATTTCGTTTCCATATATTGGGTGACACGTACTCCTCAGCGGAAATCACAAAAGTACGTTGAAGTCCACATCCTCCTTCTCCGTTGCCATACACTAATGGACACATATCTCTCAGTGGAATCACCAAACGTGCGTTGAAGTTGACCTGCTGCCTTTAGCTATGATCTGGGCCATCGGTTCTTGGCTCTGTTCAGAGCTTGATTGTCTATCTCCTCGGCGATCTGAACCATAAATCATCACGATGCCTTCGACCATGAAATTCGGATTCCCCTTTTCTCTAATCACTCTTCATTGATCGTAAACTTGATCAATGATCATGACATCGATCCTCCATAACTCAAAGAACACCAACTGTAATTCTATTTGAAAGAAGGGTTTCCCTCGATATTACTGAACCTGGATGATGTCCTCCAATCGATCATTGCATCTGTGAGCGCGAGGTTGGCGGTATTCTTCCTTTGGATTTCCCCACGGGCTATTTCTGCGTGGCTCGGGCCTGTCCTCCATTTTCACACTTTATCCAAATCAACTTCCAAGACAAACAGTCCAGAATGTACACTGCTGCAGATCGTATGTATCCTTTAGACACTACCTGTTCTTCATTCTTTGGAAGGATTTATGCTCAGTAATATACACGATTCCCTCAATTTATCGTTACATAAAATGGAGAATATATGAGACCATTCAATCCTTATACTTGGATCACAATGACGTTTAATCTCATAACAATCACGGAAAATAACTCATTTGTTGACATTCGAAACATAATGTTTTCATTCCACTTATACAAATTTCCTGTACATAAACAGTTACAAAGAGCCTTCTTACTCCACAGGTCTGATTACACATACATTTTGCCTCTAACTGGTCTTTTGGCCGCACTGGCCTCTTTCACACTTTCCATCCTCACTCACACCCCCCCATATCTATTCGAAATACTAACGACTGTATTTATTTACAATGGATTTTTGTTTCCAGATCCTATGATTAAGGAACAGAGTCCTTAATAAACTCAACTGACCCCTACGAGTCATCAGTGACTCATTACAAACCCTATCTTATCTTTTACAAGTGGAAAGGATCTAGAATCCTTATCCATTTTTCAACTCTTTAATTAAAATAAAGGAATTACATTTATGTGAGACTCTAGGTCTTCTTTGATTTTCTTGACCTTGATCAAGTCATGAATGAACTCGTTTTCCCTGAGCCTATGCTCCTGCATCACCGGCCTTCAGGACTTTCAATTCTCAAACTCTCATTTTCTCCCAGATCATTTCACTCAGATTGCACGATCTAACAATGCATGGTCTTCTCTGAATGAATGGTCACAATCCCTTTAGGTATTCGGGGTTCGAAAATCTCAAATTTCCAACCTTTCAACCTTCCTTTTCTCTTCCCTGGAGTTGAAAATACATTGATGTGTGTCCCTTTCATATCAATGGTCACGATCCTTTCATGTCTCCGTAATTCAGAATTCTCAAGTCTCAACTAGAAATCCTTGAAGTGAGATTTCTCTGAAATCTCAGATCAATGGACACATGCTCCCCTTGATGATCAATAGTCGAGATTTCTCTTTGGTGATTTTCATGTTCTCCCCATCCAAAAACTTCTAAAGTTGTGGATCTCACGCCACCTGTCCTTCTCGACGATGGACGACCCCAAACCAATTCGGGACTTTATAAATTTGGGCAAGTGTTGGTGGTAAATATCCTGGAGCAAAATTCCCGTAGTGGCATCACTTACTTACGTCACTTGATGATGTGTCATGAGACTAGTAGCTGCCATGTGTCACTTAGATTTGTGATTTTTACGTACCTAAAATGCTGAATCAACTTGACACTTGTCATTGTCTCATTGTGCCACGTGTCCTTGCTAATGTAGTCTTGCTAACGTGGATCCTCATTCACTTCAGGAATTTGGGTATTTCGACTTTTCAAGTCACCAATTCTTCCGAAGTGAGAATCCCCGAATAGTAACCTCCTCGCAACTTTTAGACCCAAACTAAATGTTGTTCTTCGATCATGTTCTTAGATTGACAACTTGATCTTTCTGCGATGCTTCTTTTCTAGCTTATCCTGTCCTTCCACTTCAAAATGATCTAACGAATGTCGTTTACTCCAACTCTCCAGCTCTCTGGAATTCGGCTTTTTCAAATCTCAAACTGAAAAATCCTCAAAGTGATTTTCTTCGAAGTTGAGGATCGTGTGCCACCTGTCAGTATTGACAATGGACAGTCCCTGCTTACTTCGAGACTTTGGGACTTTGACAAGTCTTTTGTCCTACACTCATCCAAAGGCTTAACCTTTGTGCATTTATTTCTATATCCAATGAATGTTGATCCTTGGCGCTCTGATCCAACAGATCTGATATGTACTTCTCCTCTATGCTTCCTCCAGTCACTGGACGCTGATCTAACGATCATCAGATATTCAGGATTGGTGATCCAATGACCACTATCGTTCTTCCTCCTGTGCTTTCTAATCTCTCTGACTTAGAGGGTTTTCTAAGTGTTCAAAGGTCTCAACCTTTTCTCCTCCTGTGAGTCTGTCTCTTAGACCTTGGTTTCACTTTTGGAAAGTGCAAAGCACTATCTCTTCTGAGATTTGATTTCTGCATACTGTTCGCTCCTCCTCCTGAGGTTACACTTCCTTCTGCTCCACCTTTTGTTCTTGCCATCAATGACAAGCACACTCTTCCTGTAAACATGCCAACAACTATTCAAAACACATGATAGGTGATGAATACATTTTTCTTATGTTAAGAAATGAAATATATGGATCAGTCTCTTTTGGAAATGATGACTCAGCTATAATCATTGGAGAAGTCACAGTCAGAATTGGAAAGAAGAATACCAAGGCAGAAAATGTTCTACTAGTGGAAGATATGAATAATAATATTCTAAGTGTAAGTCAAATGTGTGACCAAGGTCATAAACTTACATTCGATTCAGAGAAGTGAGAGATAAAAAAATAAGGTTCAGGAAAATTGATTGCAACAACTGCAAGAACTTCAAGCAACATATATGTATTAAGTGAAATTGGAAATGAAAATTGTTTTCTAGGAAAGGAAGATGAAGGTTTTCTATGGCACAAAAGAATGGGTCACATAAAATTCTATAACCTCGTCAAAGTCAGAAAAAAGGAAGCAGCCAGAGAAATTCCCCAGATCACAAAACCATCCAACACATTATGCAAGCATTGCCAACAAGGAAAGCAAACAAGTACCAGGTTCAAATCAAAGGAAAACTCAACAACAATACCACTAGAAATTGTGCATACTGATCTAGTTGGACCAACTAGAAAAAAGAGTTTAAAAGGTGAGAAATACTTTATGTTGTTAGTTGATAATTATACAAGAATGACTGTAGTTTTCTTTCTTAGGAATAAGTCAGAGGCATTTGAAAAATTCAAGGTTTACAAGGAAATGGTTGAAAATGAAATGGATTCAAAAATCAAATGTTTGAGATATAATAAGGGAGGAGATTTTACTTCAAAGGAATTTATGGATTTATGCAACAAGCATAGAATAAAATGACAATTCCTCGTTGCTAGGACACCTATCATAATGGATTTGTTGAAAGAAAGAACAAGATAGTACAGGAAATGGCTCGAACAATGTTAATGGATTCTAAATTGATAGATGTTTTTTGGACACATGCAGTGTATACAACAATTCACATTCAAAACAAAGTAATGCTCAAAAATAACAGTAAAAAGCTCCCAATGAGCTATGGAAAGGAAGACCAACAAATGTGAAGCACTTCAGAGTGTTCATAAGCAAATGCTACATCAAAACAAAAGATTGAGGAATGGGAAAGTTTGACTCTCGTGTGGACCAAGGCATACTTGTTGGTTATTCAAGTACAAGGAAAACATACAAGTGTTAAAATCTAAGGCTCAACAAAGTTGTGGAAAGCATCAATGTAACAATTGATGAAACAGGTGGACGAAAATTAAAGGAATCAGTGGAATAGGTTTACGAAGAAGAAGAAAATGATGAAGAAGAAGTAGAAGGGGAAGATGAAGAAGATCATACAAAAGTAGAAGAAAAATTTCAACAAGTGCCTCCAAATACACCTAACAAAAAGTACAGGAGGATCATCCTTCAAATTAGATTATCGAAAACAAGGATGCAAGAGTTGAAACTAGAAGAAGAATTCATTCAACATAACAACTACATCTAGCACTCTTTTCTATGATTGAACTAAACAATTTTGAAGAGGCCAACAAGGATGAATTATGGAAAAAGGCCATGAATGAAGAATTGGATCAAATAGAGAAGAATGAAACTTGAGAATTGGTTCCAAGACCAAGGCACAAGAATGTGATTTGCACAAAGTGAGTTTTTAGAAATAAATTGAATGAAGATGGACAGTTTACAAGGAATAAAGATAGATTGGTATGTAAAGGATATGCACAGGTTGAAGGGATCGGCTTTGAAGAGACGTTTTCACCAGTTTCCAGAATGGAAGAAATCTGATTGATCTTAGATTATGCATGCTCCAAGAATATTAAAGTGTATAAGATGGATGTGAAATCAACCTTTTTGAATGGGGAACTTGAAGAAGAAGTCTACATTGAAAAACCAGAAGGATTTTCAGCTATCAGAGAACAAAGATTATGTGTGCAAGTTGAAGAAGGCCTTGTATGGTCTAAAACAGGCTCCTAGAGAATGGTACTCTTGACTGGATAAATATCTACAACATGCAGGGTTTAGAAAAGGAAGTGGACACAACAACCTCTACATCAAGGTAACTCAAGATAGTATTTTATTAATTGAAGTTTATGTTGATGATATTATTTTTGGAAGTGATGATGACAGGTTAAGACAGAAATTTGCAAAGGATATGCATAATGAATTTGAAATGTCATTACTTGGAAAACTATCCTTCTTTCAGGGTCTTCAGATATGTCAAAGAAACCAATGCATTTTTATTTCTCAAACTAAGTATATCAGAGAAATGCTAAAGAGGTTCAGAATGGAAGATTGCAAACCAGGTAACACTCCTATGCAGACCAGTTGCAAGTTGAGAAAAGATGATGATTCAAATTCTACCGACCAGAGGTAGTACAGGTCAATGATTGGCATATTACTATATGTGAAAACATCCAGACCGGATGTAATGCTAGTTGTTGGATAGGTGGAACTATTTCAAGTAGCACCAAAGGAATCACATGTCTTAGTAGTGAAGAGGATTTTTAGATATCTGAAGGGCACAAAAGAGTTTGGATTATGGTATCCAAAAGGAAAGGATCCATCACTTATTGCGTACACATATGTAGATTGGGCAGGTTGCATTGATGACCGATGAAGCACCAGTGGAGATACATTCTACTTGGGTGATTGTTTGGTATCTTGGCTAAGCAAGAAAAAGTCATCAATATCATTGTCTATAGCTGAAGTAGAGTATATTGCAAAAACAACATGTTGTACATAGGTTCTATGGATGAAACAAACTTTGAAAGATATATAGGTTGAGTATGATGAGCCCATTCATATATATTGTGATAATACAAGTGCTATTAGTATCTCAAAGAATCCAGTGATGCACTCCAAGATGAAGCACATTCAAATCAAGCATCACTTTCTATGGGAACAGGTTGCAAAGAAGAACATCATAGTTGAATATGTGGGGACAAAGGAAGAGGTTGCAAATATCTTCACAAAACCGCTTCTAAGGGAATCCTTTGAGTATCTTCGCCAGAGACTCAGAGTAATTTCTAGTCCCCAATGAATGATTTTGAATTCTTTTTGGTTTTATCAATTCCCTTCTTGGTTTATCTGAATCATTGAACCAAGGTTCATATCATTCAAGATTCCAACAAAGCCTATAAAACTATCGACCCTTCTGGTAAACTAGAAGGAAACATAACACTCGGAAGGCGCTGCGTAGTATCACCTGAGATAGCTTTAAATGGGTGGTTGTAAGACTCAGGTGTTTATAGCCTAGGACGTAGTAGGGGATAGGGGTTTCTTGGTTAAGGCCAGATACCATGAGCTATAAATTAAACTACTTATTCCTTGGATTCACATATGTATATCCCAGAGTTTAATTCAAGAAAAGGGTAAATAGATTTATAACAATGTATTAACTCATTCATCAAGCTTAACCATCAATTTCTAAAAGAAATAAGAGACATGCATACATTCAACTTATTACACGAGTATTACCATGGTTCACCCCCTCCTGGGCTACGTCCACAAAGATTTGGGTCTTGGCTCTTGTATTATGATAGTTCTGCATTTTCGGCACCTCACACTTACAATTCTCCACAAAACTGGGTAAGATCTATGTGAGGAGAACTAGATCGCACCAAGCTCCATATCCTACAGTATAATCCTCAGATATACCTCCCCTTGTATCTCCTTTGCTCAACAACTTACAAAATCGGGTCATACAACTCAAAACATTAAAGAGAATTACTAACAACTACTAACGAATTACCCTGTATGATACTTTCGTATCTATATTTATACATTTTTGGCTCTTCATCCTTTTTCGGAATAATACCAAAACCCTAACCCTTCTTATGCTAGGTCTTTCTCCCATACGCGTGTTGTTCCTCCTCCAGCTATCACTTTCCTTTGTGCATGCTTTCTTGTAAGCGCATGCTGTTCTTTTTCCAGTTGTTACTTCAATTTTCTACAAGCTTTCTTTCCCACGATCGTTCTTCTTTCCTCTTTGGCCTGGTGCCAACAAGCCCCCAACACTGACATGTGACTCATCCCGAGTCACCTAGTTTCTCTATGCTTCCTCGATCTCCTTACTGATCGTCTGGAATTGTTCCTACAACTCTGCTTCTTTTGTCAGTGCCTGGGTAGTTTTCTCCTTGATGGTGTCGACTATCTGAGCTGCCACTTGCTCGCTCATCAGTCCTGTGAATTCTAGCTGAGCCTGTGTTGTCTATTTTCTAGATTCTTCGATCTGCACAAGTACTTCTGCTACCTGTTCCTACAACGATTCTATTTGAGACTGACGCTCTTGTTTCTGTGTTTGCGCGGTGATAAGTTCTACTTGTATCTTATTCAACTCTTGCATTCCCTTGACCCATTCTAGAATTGGTATGGTATTCTATCGCTGCTTGAGTTCTTGGATCGTTGTATTGATCCTCTCCTCCTCCTTTTCCTAGTGTTGGACTTGTGGATCCTCTTCCAGCCTTGTCTAAAGTTACACTACTTTATCCAGCAAGTTGGTTGCCGTGCTAACTTGTTTTCCTAGCTCCTGCAGTTGTATTGTTGCTTCCTGCTTCCTTTGCTCCTTCACTGCTGGTGGAGTTGTCTAATTTGTCCACGGAGAGTCTCAATCTCCTTTTGATACTGATCAATTTCCTACGCAATCTGGTCAATCTTCTCTGCAGTTGGGAGTTCATTTCCTTGTACAATAGTTGGGAGTTTCCTAGAAATTTCTTCCACTCTGCGTTCCAACTCGTTTCTATGTTCTTTCTCCTCCTGATTTTTAGATTTGGCCTGTGCACAAACTGTTCCCAGCGCTTTGCGCTTCATTGTTTCTTGTTGTAGCTCGACTAAGTTTTTGTGTGCTCATGACTGTAGCTCGTGGTCGACACTAATCTGTAGTTTGTATAATGCTTTTGATGGCATCCATGTCAAGACCAATTGGATATGATCCAAATACTTGAGTGGTGTCTGTCGAATGTTTGCGGAGTCTGAATGGATTTGGTGAGCTCTGTGGTTTCACTCTGTTCGTTGTTGTTGTTGTTTCTCTTTTTTTGTTCTCCTTTCGTGAATAGACTAGCTGCTTATGTGCTCGTGTTTTGTATGGCCTCGTCATGAATATTGTCGAGGATGCTTCCTCCATTATGTGATTAATGCACCATAATTGTAGATTGAATGAATTTGTGAAGATTTCGTACTTGCCATTATGCCTTCTATGTCGTCTCTAGCTGGCACATTTAATGTGACATCCCATCTGTGATTTCCTTGCTTTAATGTTGCCTCATGTTGTCATGTCATCCTGCTTTTGACGAATTTCATTTTCCCACTTGTTTCCTTTTTTGATATATATGTTATCTTTGCCCTTGCTGGATTTGTGTTTCATATGCGATGTGTCTATCGTGATGCACGTTGTTTTCGGTTGTTTCCAGTGTTTTTTTCTTTTTATTTTTTTTATTTTACTGCGTGGTGGGTGGTTGACTATCCTTGTATAGCTTCAGCCAGCTCCCGTTGATCATTCCTCTGAAGTCTGCACCTGCTAGATATCTTAATTGTATAGCTCCTCTATTCGTGACAACTTTTACCTCATATGGTCCTAGCCAATGCATTCTCAACTTTCTTGGGTGTTGCAACGCTTTACTGTCGTAGAGCGATACTAGATCTCCTTCCTTGAACGTCTTCCTCTTGATGTGGTTGTCGTGCCAAGCTTGGTCTCTTGCTTTCTGTACTTGTTGATGGAATCCTGCCAAGATTCGGTCTTCCTCCATTGAGAGTAACTGATTCAGTCTTTCTTGTACTGTGCCTCATTCTGTCATTTGTGTAATGGCTGCTACATGTAGGCCGGGTATTAAAAATTCTAAGGGCACTACTGCTTCTTGACCATAGTCTAGTTTGAATGGTGTGTGGCCAATCATATTTTTTCATGTGGTTCTATACGCCCATAGTACTTTTGGTACCTTGAGATCCCAGCCATCCCTATTGACATTGCATATCTTTGTTAAGGCGTTTTCTAGAATTTTGTTGAAGGCTTATACGGTGCCATTTGCCTATGGATGATATGGTGTGATTTTTTGGTGATGAACTTCAAACTCTTCCAACATCATTCATATGGTTTTGTTTATGAAGTGCGTTCCTTCGTCGCTAATCAAAATTCTTGGGCACCCAAATCTAGTAATTTCCTGTTCAAACAGAAAGTGTGCAACTGTCTCTATGCTACAATATTTTACTAGTGCGGCTTCCACCCATATTGTTAGGTATTCTTTCATGGTGATAATATATCTTGCCCCCATTATTTTGGCTGGCAGGTTAATGGATCCAACGAAATCTATCGCCCATTTGTCAAATTCTTGAAGCGTCACTTGCGGTCATAGTGGCATCTCGTCCCTTCTGTTGGGTTTGCCTACCCTTTGAAAGACATCACATTCCTGACAGTATTCTTTCGAGTCTTTGTGGATTGTTGGTCACCATAATCTTGTGCGTAGTACCTTCTACACGGTAGCTTTTCCTACATAATGCCCTCCTTCTATTCCCTCGTGGGCTTCTGCTAAAATTATTGGCCATTTGTGGTCTAGTACGTATCTTCGTAAGATGTTATCTATGCCCATATTATATAGATGTCCTGTGATCAACTAATAGTCGGTTGCGCGGACTACTAGGTTCTTCTTTTGCGCGGTGGTATATTCTTGTGGTGTAGTAACCATGGTTAAGTATTGGATGATCTCTGTGAAGTAATCATCATCAATTTGTACTGAGAATAGATGTGCATCTAGAAAGTTGTCTTATAAGTTCATTGGTTCCTCTCCATTTTTGACCCTTGATAGATGGTCTAATACTGCATTCATTTTCCTGGTTTAACTATTACTTCAAAGTTGAATTCTTGGAATAGCAATAACCATTGACAGATTCTCCCCCCCAACACTAGCATGTTGACTAGGTATTTTAGGGCTGAGTGATCTATAAAATCTTAAAGTGTTTTCCCAATAGGTAATGTCTGTATTTTTGTAGTGCATAAACCATATCTGGGCCTTCTCTTTCTGTCATGTTATAATTATGTTCTAAATATGACAATTTTCTTCTTGTGAATGCTATCGGGTGATCCAAGTCTCCTGCTCCTGGTTGCGATGAGATAGCTCCAAGTGCTATCGTTGATGCATATACATGTACATGTGACCATCTTTTCCTTGGTGCGGTGACCATCTTTTCCTTCAGGGTATCCAGACCATGTTTGCACTCATCATTCCATTGATACTTTGTATCTTTCCTTAACAGTTTTTTCATTGGTGTTGCAATCTGCACGTAGCCTTTGATGAATTTCCTGTAATATCCCGTATGTCCTAGCGTTTCTCTTAGTTGGCGGACTTTTTTCAGTGTCGGTAGATTAACAATGACTATGATTTTGGTCGGATCCACTAGCAAACCCTGTTTGCATACTATGTATCCCAATAGTATTCCAAATGGTGTTCCAAATATGCATTTCTTAATATTTAGTGATATCTGACACTTTCTGCATCGTTCTAGCATCATTCGTAAAACTTCCACATGGTTTTTCAACAGGCTATAGACCGTCCAATCATCCAGGTATACTTTGATAAATTGGTGGATGAATTTCTTAAATGCTGCGATGACCACTCTGGAGAATTTCGCAGGTGCATTCTTCAGTCTGAACAACATGAATGTATACTGGTAAGATCCCCATTCAGTCACAAATTTGGTCTTGTGTTTATCCTCATGTGCTATCTTAATCTGATGGTATCTTGAGAATCCATCAGTGAATGAGTAGGCTTTGCGGCCTCCTACGTTCTTGAGTACTTCATCTGTAAATATTGTGGGGAATGGGTCATATAGGCATGCATCGTTCAAATTTCTCAAGTCGACGCATATCTTGATCCCTCTTCCCTATTTCTTGTCCTATACAACCATCGGACTTATCCATTATGATGCTTCGACTGGTTCAATGATGTCATCCTTGAGCATCCTGACGATCTCATCTTTAACTTTCTATTTATATATGGGATTCAATCTATATGGTCATTTTTTAATGGGTCTCACATTAGGTCTAAGTGGTATCTTCATTTCTCCTAGTTCTCAGGCTATGCCTTTCATCTCTGTAAAGATTGTAGGAAAAAGGTCATTGTATTCATGCAACAATTGTGTGATACTTTGTTAGGGTCCTAACCTACACATAGGTAGAACAATATATTCAGATGTAATAAAGGTCAATATTAATAAGGCCTTTCAATAAAATAGAATAAGGCGGATGTAAGAAAACCTAAT